>JALHBW010000138.1:495972-511825 GCA_024339985.1 Tolypocladium endophyticum
GCCGCAGTGCTAGTATTGTCCCTGCTGCCGTGCCGGCACGCTCGGGCGAATCAAAGGGCGAGCGCTGCGGTGACGATGGCCATGGAGGATTCGAGTTGGCTATTGTCCGTGGTATTGTTGTCGGGAAAAGGTGGGCGCCGCGCCCATTGTGGCCCCAACACGGCTTAGCGCCCGTCTCACCGGCCCCACCCCGCCGAGCCAAGTGCGACCGCAAGTCTGCTCGGTGCCTTCCAAAACTCCCAGCGATCCATCGACACCATCATGCTCAGCGCCGCCGCATCAGAATCAGCCCATTTCCGTCCCGTCGGCAGCCCTCATCGCTTTGCACTCTTCCAAAACGGTCTTCTCTGCCGCTCGTCAACAGCCTATCCCAGCTCACCGCGGCGGCGCGGCGGCGGCTGCACGGCCATGGCTTGCGCGCGGCCTGCTCCCTCCCATCCCGCCGCCGCAAAGGCACCGTGACGGCCACCGGGCAGCACCAGGACAGAATGTGGCCCGTGTCATGCCATGGCTGGCCGCGGCTGCCGGAGCCTTATTCTGCCTGCCAGCATGGCCTTGCCGGCCGTGGGATGAATGTCCGATGCTGAAATCGGGCGGTCCACCGGCATGTTACAGCATGCATCCCTCGTCCAGTCGGCTCCCAACGAGCGCGTGATGCAGTAGATACATATTTAAACAGTCTAGGTCAAGTCTTCTTGGCCCTTGACCTTGAGCCACGAATCTCGGACCTCTGCTCCGTAGGAGTCGGTCAAACGTAATCTGTCAGCTGTGGCGCGTTTTGGTGAATCGATGGACCGGCGCAGCATTATCCAACAATGTGGAGTCTGGCAAAGAGGTGCGCGTAACTCCGATTCGCCTGCTGCAAACCTTCCAAGAGTTAGGAACGGCGGCGTCTTCGCCGTTGCCCACCACACCGAACGACCCCGTCAAGATGTGACATGCATCCCTACAGCTCCCCGGCCAGCTACGCGCGGCGCACTTCAGGCGGGAATGCGGCAACAATATCAACGTCAATGGAGCCGTCAATGAACTCACCACTTCAACCTCAGCCTCTGGAGCCTGACATCACATCCGATCATCCTTGCATGCATTTCGCACCCCTCGGGCACAGATGACGACGAGTCGAAACCTTCTCAAGCCTTCCTTTTCTGGAGCTGACAACATATTATATCATCCATTCACATGTGCGGATGGGCATGGAGATTCTCCAAGGCTTTCGTTGCGGTCAACGCCGCGGCGAGCTTAGCGCTGCCTCAATGATGAGCCTCCCACCCCGATCCAAGGGCCTGGTAGGCGTCGATCGCTCCCGTCGTGGGTGTCTTGGAGCGTCTTGCCCCTCATTGGGCTAGGCGCTTTGCTAAAAAGGTGGGATTGCCTCGTTGGCGGCCGACGGGGTTTGCCTGTTGAAGGCATCTACCGTGATTGCTTCAGTAGTTGCGCCCATCATACCGGTGCCGCATCCCGCGTTCAAATCGGCCCCTCGGGCCTTTGTTACCCGAGGACACCTCACGAACGACTTCAGCCTAGTCATGGTTCGGGAAAAAAGGTCAGAGCAATTCTTAAGTCTGCTGTTGTCTTACTGTACAGTACAGTACAGTACAGTATTGTTCATAGTTATGTCGTTGCGAAGTTGCAACTCCAGTCTCACCGTTCTTGCAGGCGGGACGCCAAAGCGTTCCCTTCTCTCACAACAGACCCCCTGTTCCCAACCTCATACCAGCAATCCCATTGCGCTGTGGCGAGAGTAACAAAGCACAGTGCTGTTGTTCTGAATTTCCTCATGGTCATCGTCGTCATCTTTTTGCTCGGTTGCATAAAAGTAATCCGTGCGTGGCATGAGCGTGCATTGGCATTCTCGCTCCCTCACTTTGGCTCATACATATTACGGAGTCTTCGCATGCATCTTCCGTCCTCTCCTTGAGAGAACTGTAAGCCGTTTGCTTGTTTCAAAGTTCTTCTCTTTGCTTCTTCTGTTTGGAAACCTTAATACACATATTTTCTTCCTTCTTATTGTCTCGGCGGAGTCAATACAGGGCAGCAAATTGTTTGCCTTTTGAAGGAAAAAGTACGGGCCATGGCCCCCCTCACGACAATACACCCACCGGGGAGTGCTCAGCCTTTGTCTTTGATAGGTCGCCCCGCCTCTTGTTGCTCAGACACAGCACATGCAGGCATGGGGCCGACAACAGAGGGAGTGGCCTCTGCGTGAGCCGAGACTGAAGAATGGGTAGTCTGTGCTATGTGAATCATCACGGCGCCGTGCACGCTCGACCAAAGTGAAGAGTCAACTTGGATGAAAACGCCATGCCGAAACCTTGCAGATGCATTGTCGCGACATGCCATTCATTTCACCCGACCTCGCGGGGCTTACTTCCGTGCTGGCTGTTTGGCCTGTCCTTGCCTGCCATGAGGCCTTGAGGCCTTTGTTTTCAAACATGACTTTATCTCGGTTGCTAAAGTGACGTTAGCCGTCGCTTGGCATGCGGCATATCATAGCTGAAACTCGCCCAGTGTGAACCACGACGCTGCTGTGGGTGGGTGACTCCGGAGGGCTGCGCAGCCGCCAGCTGACCTCAGTCATCTGGAGGAGATACGGTACTGCACATAGAGATGGCTACCAACATAAGCTTCTGTCCACACAAGGCTACGCAATCCGACGAGCCGATAGGCTTTTCGTACAATGCCTATCCTCCCTCCTGCGGCCACTCTGTTTGCCGGTCTCAAGGCGACAAAGCTCGTAGATATCATTACTAACGAGGGCAAGTAGCTTTTTCCTCACACCCTCCGGGAACAGACCCTTTACATTGTCCCCGAAACCCAAGTCCGAGTTGGAAGGTGAGCGTTCCTGGTTATTTCCGCCCATATTTTGTATCATGAGACCGCCATGCTCAACACCCAACACTGGTCGCCGCAAGTTCGCTTCATACTGCCTCATCCGGCGTCAACAACACGTTTCGATCCCATGACCGCCTCGCATGTCGGCGCAGCGCGGGGCGTTGGTGGTGGTGGTGGTGTTGGTGTTGTGTTGACCAGCTTCCAATAACACTTCGAGTGTGACGGTCGCAATACCTCACAACCGCGTTGCTTTCGTAGCTGCATGAGCCTTCTCCGGCCTGAGCTAACACAGGGGCCATCGACCGCCAGTCACCCTTGCTCATTCTCTCATTTACTGTACTCACCTCACTTTCGCTCGCTCATGGCTCAAAGGCACTGATCAACGATCACATCCACATCCAGGCGCAGACTTTTGCATACAATACTTATGGCATTCGGGAAGAAAGAATAAAGGTCAAAAAGAATAGACAGACAACGCCTTGGCCAGCGCCTGGACAGTGACCTTCCCTGCCCATACTCTAACCACACCCCCAGCTCCCCGTCAGACAACATCGCCCACGCCACAGCCGTGACACGTCCCTCTCTGAGGTCCCTTCGCAGATCCCGGTTCTCCAAACGCAAGCCTCCCATTCGTCTCGCGGCGCTTTCCCGATGGCCGTGTCAGACTTGAATGCATCTATGTATTCTCTTTGTTGTACAGTACAGTAAGTACTTACTGTACATACTGTATGTGGTACTTACAGTACTGTAAGCGCTCGGCCAACGCATTTACACTCGCACGCGCCGCACGTCGGCCTGGCTGAGCGGCCAACGGCGTAAATGCTTGAGGATTACGGATGGCTTCGTATTGATACTCCGTTTCCGGACACGCGCATGACACGTCCAGCTTGACTTCGGACGTATTACCGACTCTGTTTATCGAATGTGTTCCGGTCTCGCTACTGGAGAGCGCCTGAGCTTGGCTGCATAGAAGCCCCAACACTGTACACTCGTCACATAATTGCATGGCCCTCACTGGTCTGTCATATTCATCCAAGGTGATCGTATGGCACAATCTTTGTTCCCACGTTCGTGTTGATTGCTTCTCTGTATTCTAGCTGCAACTTCAGCAACATGACCTTTCCTGTCAGGTGCTCATCCTCCTTCTTCCCCTTCCTTCTGGTTGCCAACAGTCGGCATGCACCCCGCTGTTCACCACCCCGCATGGCTGACTGACTGACCCGACTTGCAAAAGTTCGGCCAGAGAAACATGGGGGAATCAAAAAGATGTTGAAGTTCTTCTCTTTTCCCTCAAAACGCCGGTAAGCACGCTTCTCTAAAATGTCCCCTCGGCAAGGGTATCTCGTAATGCAAGTCTCTGAGAACCTGCTGCCTGAGCCTCGCAAATGCAGCTTTGCCCCAGTATTTTGTCTTTGTTGAAAGACGCCGCCACTCCGTGCCGTGTATCATGAGATATTTTCGTGACTGACAAAGGAAAAAAGATTATACTCCGGAAACCGCCTGTACCCCCGTTCCCGGGTGGGGGTTAACATGGTTTCGTTGAGAACCGTACGCCGCCTGAGTGTGCCTGAAATAGACCTTATAACACATATATCATGGATTCAGTTTCGCAGAGAGTTTGTTGAATTCTCTCCAGCCATCGCCCGTGTCTCTTTAGGCGCTTAGAACTTGAGGGCCTTGGGCTTCTCCCAGCTGAAGTCCTGGTTGGTGCCAAAGTGGCCGTTCTTGGCGGTCTGGAGGTAGATGGGACGGTCCAGGTTGAGAGCCCGGACAATGACACCTGGCCGCAGGTCAAAGTTGTTGTTGATGATGGCGACGAGCTCGTCCGAGGTCTTCTCGGAGGTGCCATAGGTGTCGACGTAGATGGAGAGGGGCTCAGCAACTCCGATGGCGTACGACAGCTGGACCAGGGCTCTCCGGGCCAGGCCGGCAGCAACCAGGGACTTGGCGATCCAACGACCGACGTAGGCGGCCGATCGGTCGACCTTAGAGAAATCCTTGCCGGAGAAAGCACCGCCACCGTGGGCGCCCCAGCCACCGTAGGTGTCAACGATGATCTTGCGGCCAGTCAGACCAGCATCACCCTGGGGTCCACCAATGATGAACAGGCCAGAGGGTTGAATCTGTGAAAAGCAAAGTCAGCTAAAGGAGCCTTTCCATGTCGCACGCCTTGGCTCGACTTACGTGGTAGATGGTGTTGTCATCCAGGTACTTGGCAGGGATGGTCTTCTTGATGATGTTCTCCTTGATGGACTTGCGGAGCTCCTCGGTGGTGATGTCAGGGGAGTGCTGGGCCGAGATGACGACGGTGTGGACACGGACGGGGACAACGGCACCGTTGTCGTGCTTGTACTCGACGGTGACCTGGGTCTTGGTGTCGGGCCGGAGCCAGGGCAGGGAGCCGTCGCGGCGGGCAGCAGCCATGGCAGCGTTGAGCTTGTGGGCGAGCATCAGGGTGAGGGGGAAGAGCTCAGGGGTCTCGTCGGTGGCGTAGCCAAACATGATACCCTGGTCACCAGCGCCGAGGCGCTCGAGGGCCTCGTCGTAGTGCAGGCCCTGGGCAATGTCGGGGGACTGCTGCTCAATGGCGACGAGCAGGTTGCAGGTCTTGTAGTCGAAGCCCTTGGAGGAGTCATCGTAGCCGATGCCCTTGATGGCCTCACGGACGACCTTCTGGTAGTCGAGGTTGGCCCGGGTGGTGATCTCACCGAAGACCATGATCATGCCAGTCTTGGTGGCAGTCTCGCAGGCAACCTTGGAGAGAGGGTCCTCAGCCAAGCAGGCATCGAGGATGGCATCAGAGACCTGGTCGGCAATCTTGTCGGGGTGGCCCTCGCCGACGGACTCGGACTATGCACGGCGGTTAGGAGCGGGGAAATGCGACGACACCCGGATGACGGCTGCGACGCAGACGGGATCTCGGGTATGGGGAGGGTTGCCTACAGTGAAGAGGAAGGTGCCCTGAGGGCCGGCGTGCACGCCGTTGGTGCCGTTGGTGCCGTTGACTGCAGACATTGTGGCGGAATAGGGGGGGGAGGGAGGCGCGGGATGAGGAGGATTGGATGTGAACACGTTCGCTGGGGACGAGCGCAAAAAAAGAGCAGGCGATACGTTTATGCCTGGGGAACTGCAGAGGAGCGCGGGTCAGTTGGGAGTCGCAACACGAAACACAGGATGGAAGCGATCACAGGGCCACGTACCGCTGGCAGAGAATGCTCGGGCGAGGGATGAGGGAGGTTGAGGAATGAGGGAATGAGGAGAAAGAGATGCGAGGTCTGAGGTGAGAAAAAAGGCGGAGAGGCGATTTAAGCCGACCCGGAGGAATGGTGGTGCATGGAGGGGTCGTCCTGGCGGAGGAACCGAGAAGAAAAAAAGTCGTTATCGGGTTAGACGCTGGTAGCGCCAGCCTAGCCGCTACCGACGGCGACCGGCGGCTTCGGGCGAGGCTTGCGTACTGCGCTAACACCTGCTAGCAGATTACTGTCCGTCCGTCGCGGGGCCAGAGGGGCAGCCACGGAAAACCACGTTCTGCAGAGAAATTGCGCCATCCAGGCCAGCCAGTGCCTGGGCCCCTCCCCTCGCCAACAAATCCGAGCCACTGAGGACGCACCCTCGGGGCTCCGCACGGCCGTCGGGGAGCTGGCCGTCGAGCCTGGCACAAGTCCCCGTCCAGTCCACCAGCAACGTGCCCGGGCTGGCGCCCCACCGGCGGTGCGTATGCGTACTCGTACTCGTACTGACCGCCCAGAGCAGAGGGACTGGTGAAGCTCGAGGACCTACCCTGTACGCTCCCACGCAGCGCGGGGCCCCCACTCCGCGCCAAAACTCCGACCCGACGCCAAACTTTCGTTTGCTGCGACACTCCAAGCATCACGACCATTTGCCGTTGTCGCATACCCCTGCCTCTGTGCACGCGGACCGCCGCCTGCACCTCCGTCAAGACTCTTCGCACAAACTGAGGAAGCTTCGCGCAGAGGCGCTACACTCGCAGCCACCATGAGCAAGTTCGGCGCCATGGTCATGGGCCCGGCGGGCGCGGGCAAGGTACGAGGCCCGAATAATATTGCATTGACCCCTACGGCACTTTTCCCGTGCATGTCAGGAATCCTCCGATGAAATGCGTGGCGCTGACATGACCTCGAAAAGTCTACCTTCTGTGCCGCTCTCATCACCCACCTCCAGCTCAACCGCCGCTCCGCCTTCTACGTGAACCTCGACCCGGCCGCCGAGACGTTCGAGCACACGCCCGATCTCGACATCAAGGAGCTCATATCGCTCAAGGATGCCATGGAAGAGGTCAACCTCGGTCCTAACGGTGGTCTCATCTACTGCTTTGAGTTCCTTATGGAGAATCTGGACTGGCTCACCGAGGCTCTCGATAGCCTGACGGAAGAGTACCTTATTATTATCGATATGCCTGGCCAGATCGAGCTCTACACCCATATCCCCATCCTGCCGACCTTGATGAAGTACCTCTCCCAGCCGGGATCTCTCGACATCCGCATGGCGGCCATCTACCTCCTCGAGGCGACCTTTGTCGTCGACCGCGCAAAGTTCTTCGCTGGCACCCTCAGCGCCATGAGCGCCATGCTCATGCTCGAGGTGCCCCACATAAACGTGCTTTCTAAGATGGACCTGGTCAAGGGACAGGTCAAGAAGAAGGAGCTCAAGCGGTTCCTCACGCCGGACACGGGTCTGCTGGACGATGATCCGTACGAGCGCAGCCGGCGCGCGACGGAGGGCCACGACGGAGACGAAGAGGACGACGACGAGACGAAGCGGCCGGATGAGCGAGACCAAGTGATGAAGGGTGCGAGTTTCCGGAGGCTGAACCGCGCCGTGGCTGGTCTCATCGAGAGCTTCAGCATGATCAACTACCTGAAGCTGGACGTGACAGACGAGGACAGTGTCGCTGCCATCTTGAGCCACGTTGACGACTGCATTCAGTTCCACGAGGCACAAGATCCCAAGGAGCCCAACGACGAGGATGAAGTTGACGACCAAGACCAAGGCGAGGATTGAGAGATGGCATCAAGTTGCTTGCAGGTCCGGCGGGAGATGAGTGTCGAGATATCATTTGATTTTGGCGGCTTTGCATAGCGGCGGCGTTTGGGACCCTTGCCTGAGTAGGCACGCGGACAGGTAGATTGATTCCGAGAATGGGGCTCCTCGCATGTGTCCCAACCATGATTTTGTGCGCTCGTCATGTCGTAGCGAAAGGTCGAGCCGTCAGTCCGCGAAGTGTGTCGCTTCCCATGAACCCCCAAAAAAACAAAAACTCCGCACCCCTCTGCCTGCAACGTGCCCTTGACTATCACCTCCCGAATCCCCGCCCAGAGTTCCTGTAGCTCTTTTCCTGCCCCTTGTAGCGAGCATAGTAGACCTGCCACACGTCCTTGAGCACAGTCAGGTGCTCGACGACGCTGCCCACGAGGTCGACAAAGTCGCGCGCGCTCTCGGCGACGCCGCGGTTCCAGACCCACGCGGCCACGAGCGCGACGACGGCCCAGAAGACGGCGCGCATCACCAGGCGCGTCCAGTACATGATGAGGCGCTGCACCCACATGGCCACGACCACCATGGCCGCCAGCAGCCCCAGCAGCGCGATCACGCCCGACGCGCCCTTGTTGTCGACGATGCGCTGCAGCGCCCAGTCGGCGAGCGGTTGCAGCGCCGTGAGCGCGTGCCCAGCTTGCTCGGCGGCGAGGCGCTTGTATTCTTGGAAGGGCGACGCCGGGTGCAGCACGTGCTGGCGCACCCAGACGGCGAGGTCGGGCGGGAGGAGCTGGGTGAGCACCTCCATTGCTGGGATGTCCTTCGTTGCCTGGTTTCTTCTTTTCTTTTCTTTCGCGTTCGCGTGCGTGTCTGTGTGCGGCGAGCCGGTCGGGTTGCCGTCGTTTGATGCGATGGCGGGCGGGAGACGCGGTCGAGGTTCTCGTGCTGTGGGCGACAGATAAGCTTCTTGGTGGGGGGAGGGGAGGGAGCTGTTTGTTATGGGTCGTGGAGGCTAGTGCTCCAAGGGTTTGCCTGCTTGGCGGGCTGAAGCAAGGCGTGCCGCGACCATAGATGAAATCTTGCGATGGAATTATTTTTGACGCTGCTCCAATATAGCCGGCGCAGAGAGCACTTGGTGACGCGATTGTGCCTTTTGAGATCGTTGACTGCGTGTCTGGGCATCGGGAGCTGAAATGCCCCGGGAGTGCTCAGCGGCACCAGATAAGCTCATACGTGTTTGCTAAGGCTTCTTGGGCCTGGGCTTGAAAATATAATATATATTCATACCATACTCATAGTGGCACCGGGTGCTGGCTCCCCCACGATTTGGCTACAACTCTGACCGATCCGTGCTGGACGGCGTTTGCTCGGCGGCGCCAAGTGTCTCGCCATACTTACTCGCTTCCTCCCCGGCGATGAGGCCATAGACGACGCACTCCAACAGAGACGAGCCGCCGAGCCTGTTATCGCCGTGAATGCCCCCGGTGATCTCGCCGGCGGCCCAGAGCCCTTGCACCGGCTTGGGCACCGGCGCACTCAACGTCGAAGCCAGCACCTGGCTCTTCTCGTCGATGACGGCGCCGCCCATCGTGAAGTGCACGACGGGCGTGACCCGTCCGATATACACCTCGGCTTCGTCAACGCCACTATCCCATTGCAGAGTCCAATGCCCGAACGCCTTCCTCCCGAGGCTGTCTTCGCGCTGGCCCGCAACAATGGCTGCGTACTCCTTTAGCGTCTCTCGTGTTGCCTCATCAAGCTCCTTGACTTTCCGCTTGGTCATGAGGCCCTTGCCAAGGTAAAAGTTGACATTAGACGTGGTACGAGCAAAGGCACCAGGGTCAAGGAGCAGCTGGATGTCCCACTGCCGCGTTCCAGCACTTGCTCCCGTCTCGATCGACTCTTGGTCCATCGGCAGCTTCATGATGGTGTTGGTCACGTTTTCACGCGTCCCCATTTCATTCACAAACCGTCTACCGTGGTGGAGTAGAATTCCCCCCTCGCCGCGGAGCATCTCGGCTGCGAGAATCTTGCCCCCTTCGTTGGGCTTTGCAGGGTCCACGAACCCAGTGGGATGGACCTGCACGCTTTCCATGTCGACTAGCTCCGCTCCCACTGCCGTCAGGAGACTGTGCATTCCGGGTCGCGGGCTGTTGGTGGTCGGACACCCAGCTAGGTCAGGCCTGTATCGCGCCAGCAGCCCGTCGGCATCGCCTGCAAACCCGCCTGTGGTGAAGACCACGGGCCCTTCCAGACGTTTTGTTTCGCCTTGATGGGCAACCTCCACGCCAGTCACGGTGGCGGTACCGTCGTTGCCCATTGGAGAGCTCATGAGTTGAGTGACCTCGTGCTCCGTACGCAGCTGGAATCTCTCGTCTCCTTTCAAGGAATCCAGCATGGCCTTGACAATGGACCAGCCGGGTGGACTGCCCCCGCTGCCACGGTGTGTCCGCGCCACCGAGTGCCCGCCCATTAGCGACACAACACTCAGGTCGACTCCGATGTCGTTGACGAGGAAGTCGATGGCGGCGGTCGAGCGGTTGGTCAGCTGTGAGATCAATGCCTCGCGCTGGGACTTCTCCGTCGAGCGCATGCGCGAGCCAGCGCTGCGGATTGTATCATCGTAGAAAAGGGTGTCGGGGCTGGGACCCGACTGATAGATGGTCGGCGCGCCGTTGATGCCGGAGGACGCCTTGATGCTGTTGCCGCCTGCCGCGGCGGCTCGCTCGAGCAGGATCACGGGCGACCCTGAACGCAGGGCGGAAAAGGAGGCGGTCAGGCCCGCGAGGCCAGCGCCTACCACGATGACGGGATGTTGCATCTTGGAATTGGGGCTTGAGTTGATGGCCCGGTGTAAGTTGCTGGCGGTCTGCAGCGACGATGGCCTTGATGAGACCGCACTCGACGTATTGCCTAGATAATGGGACATTTGGCGCAGCGACCGCCCTGTCATTTCATTTTGATTTCATGAAGGAGCTCTGCGATGAGACCGCCGCGCCATCACCCAACATTACCTGATGGTCGCGGAGTGGCATGATGCTGGTGGCGTGGGCGACGTGGGAGCAGGCGTGGCTGTAACGATGTGGAGACTAACGTTAAGACACAGCTTCAACGGCAAATGCCCGTCTTTGCTCTGGTCGCTCAGTTTCCTTGGTATTGATACAGCCATCGCTCTACTCAATGTTTAGAAATGAAAATAGCTACAAGAAGGGTATCAAGAATCTCCGCTGTCGGCACAACACTTGGCCTCCAGTCCAGCACAAGCCAACTGGCCACCCCGCCCTGACAAAGCAGAAGCCCACCCGCAGAATCATCGCACAATTGCTCGTCATCATCATTAAACTTACTTCTCGACAATTTTTGTACCCTTCATTCTCCACCTTCAAGAGCCTTGATGGCGGATTCGATCCGTCTTCTGAACTCGTCCTGGCCTCCCGGGGTTGCATGCGATGCTTCAGACAGCCCGAGCACACACCGACCGAGCTTAGCGACAGCCCGTTCGACCATGATCTGATCCTCCCGCGAAAGTGTCTGCATCGCGGGCGACCGCGCTCCGCCATTGATGCTTTCCTTGTCGCAGATGCTGGCCGTCTCATTCATGAGTGAATCGGAAACCATCTTGAGATCGTGTTCTGGGGACCCCCCCGGAGTCAATACGCCCTCACTTAATCTCGCTCTGTTGACAAGAGGGAAGCTCCTGTTGGTTCCCGTAGACTCAAACGATGATACAGATGGTCGATGGAGCGTTGACGTGGTGCTGTCTCTGAGCGGCCGGTAAAGCACCGAGGTTTGCCTTGGTCGTTCCTCGTGCAAGCCCCTTTCGTCGCCACTACTGCCACTGCCACTACCAGAATCTGCGAAATTCAAATGCTCCGCAGATGCCGCCTCGTCATGCCACTGGCTTGGGGTGACGAAACCATCTCCTGTCCTGCCGTCCCGCATTATTGAGTTGCGGCTTGCGCGACCCTCGGTAGCTGTGGCGAAGGAGTCGACCGTTGTAAATGTATCGAGGCTTGGGCGTCTTGCGTGGCTCAGAGTTGGGCCGCGGGTCGTCTCGACAGACCCGTCCGAGTCCCCGCTGTCAGAATCGTCACCTCGGTCCGTCCCTTGCCTGCTGATGGTGCCCATTGCTGAGTGAAGGAAAAAATGCTCATAGTCAAAGGCATCTTCTCGGTCTTCGTGAGAAACTGGATGCTGGTAAGTGTCGTGGTACAGTGAGTCGCCGCCTTCGCTCCTGTCGTCGGCGATGCTCGCATCGTCTTCACCATCGCCATGAACATCTCCCTCTTCCGTGCGTGGGTAATCTTCCGTCCATACACCGTCTTCTGAACGTATGCCCTCTCCATTAAGATAAGATCCATTTAACCCTTCATGACCTTCCCTTGATACTTCAACAAGCTCGACCTTCACATCGTCTTGTGTCTCTCGAGCTTCGTGATAGCCGGTCGCGACCGAGTCTGCATCCTCCTCGGCAAGCATCTGGGTTTCTCTCTCCGCCACATTGATTTGGCTGTTAGTCTCAAATCCGGGCACAGTGCCGTTCCAGGGACTCGGACTCGTCAGCGGGGGACTCATTGTCTCAGGGGTGCTGGTAGCAGGCGACTCCACGAATGGTTGGTCCCAACTTGCATGCGTAAAGGGATTTGGCGTTCGCAGACTTTGCAAGCTACGGCGCTTCATACTGTCCGCTCTAGCTTGTTCCCTCAGACTTGAGATCTTCCCCTTGAGTCCCTGCATCTGATCTTGCAGGTCTCGCACCTGCGCCACAGACACTGAGCGTGTCAATCCAGAGTCGGAAAACGTGCCGAATGTTGGACTGGCGAGGGCATTGAGTTGGGGACTATCACCTATGCTGTCCTCGGGAATGTAGGTATCATCGCCATCCTCGCTCAGCGGTGCGAGGATGGTGTCGAGAGGATGATGCGATATCTTGTTGGCGGAGTGCAAATATCTGGTGCCAAGGGCATCCGCGCTCCTAGACTGCGGAAGGGGTTGCCGGTAGCCACCGGCAGCGCCAAGGGCACTTGCAGATCTCTGAGGGTGCGCAGCAGGCCACAAACCCCCTTGAAGACCAGTCTCGCTAACATTTCTGCCATGTATCGTCGATACGGAAGGAGTGTTATGGCGCAGGGCTGTGGCTGGACGAGCGACCGGGGACGGAGTCGAACCGTCGGATACGGATGAATAGCTTAGAGTCCTAGCCCTGTTCAGGTTTCCCTCCATGGTCTACGTCCATGTTAGCACGCAGTCTGGGAGTGGCGGGAGCAGTCGGCGCATACGTTTAAGCGGCGTTTCGCATTCGCCAGGATCTGCTCTGCTCGTTTGCTGATGGAAGATGTGGAAAACTTGTCGTCACTCAGCCCCTGACCAGGCGGCTTGGCCGCATGGCCGGGTTTGCCGTCGGACGTGTCTTCCAAATACGACTCCGCCGTGCTCTCTTCGTCATCACCCTGGAAATTGCTGTCGTCAACGCTGACACTGTCGTCAAAGTCGCCAAAGTGGGCATCTTGTTCCGGATCGTTGGCTGTGCTGGTCGATTCGATCGACGATCTGCGTTCGCGAGTCGCGTTCTGTGTTGTCCGCTTCCTAAGAACTTTGCTGCCCATCGTGGGCGAGGATCGCGTTGGAGTGCCTTCACCGGCCGTCCCCGAGAGTTGGAACGACGTGTGCCGGGGTAGGCTCCCGACGGTGCTCTCAACCTCGGTCACCTCTCCAATGTCAGACAGCATGGTGCCATTGCCATAGATTATGGGAGTCGTCGGGCCCAGCGGTGCGGAGTGAAGGGCATTCGACGAGAAAGAGTGGAAGTCGGCATCAGAGTTTTGCGTGCTGCTGTTCCACGTCGCTAAGGGCGTTTGCAAACCGCTGTCGAGGTCTTGCGCATCATCGTAGTCGGGCAGAATCATGTCGGGATTGGTCAGCGTTGGTGACGACGGTTGAGGCCGATAGGATACCACAGGCGCAGGCCCGTCTTGGCCGGCACCACGGTCTCTATTGAGAGCAACTCGGATGGCCATGGCCAGCAATTGTGGGTCAAGCAGTGGGTTGGGTCCAGAGATGCCGTTATTGCGCTGAGTCGATGCCCAACTGGCGATGCGTACGAGTCGTCGTGCAGCTCACCTGGAGGCAGAGATGGATGGATGATCTTGGACAACGTCTTTCGGGTGCCTGCAGCTCATTCAGCTGCCGAATACCATAGGAAGCGAGCGTGGTGTCGAGCGACGGCTCGGCAATGGGCGAGAGCAGGACTGCGCAGTTGTCGAGTCGCTTGCTGTCTCGCAGGCGGCAAGCCACCACGGCTGAGGCGCAAACGACTGGTGGCCAAGCGTCCGTCTCGAACAAGCCCGAGAGTTGTTGCTGGGAGAGCCGCAATCGCTCAGGACGAGACGAGGGAGAAGTCGCGGTCGCTGGCTGACATTGGGGAGCGAAGGCCGAGGCGTGGCTTTGGGGACAATGTTTCTCCAGACCAAAGGCCCGAGCCGCTCTCGACGCCGAACGAGTGTACAACGGACTAAAGGTGAGGAGAGTCAGGGGTGACCCATTTTCGCGGGTCGGGAGTGGACAAGGTGGAGTGGAACCCACGTCCTCTTCCATGAGCCGTCCATTCAAGCATCCTCGGTGCGGGCAGCCAATGAGGCCTCGCTGTGCCTGGCGCAGGGCTGAAATGGGCTACCTTGACCAGCCCCCAGCGCCGAGGCCTCCCTACTGGCCTGCTTGGTCACTGACTTGGCCAGTGCACAGCTCTCCAGGCATGCTCTGGTTCGCTTCTGGAAGGCTCGCAGCGTGAGGCCCTGTTCGCCTCGCGTTGCATAGTATCCTGGAAGCTTGGGTAGTGTTACGAGTGGTAGGGGCATGCAAGGCCTGAAGAAGTCAGGAGCGGGCTGGCAAGTTCCGTCTCGCCGCAGCTCTGCGCCAAGGCCCTTCTCGAGTCTGAGCAAGTATTCAGCCCGGATCCTACGAGCACTCAGTGCTGCTGCCTTGCAGCTTGTCCGAGTATTGACTGATGCAAGTGCCTGTTGTCGCTGATCCAATAACGCTTCGCAGCACGTTGCATTGGCGGAGCATACTCCAGCGTGAGCTGAGCCAGAACCAAGCGCTGCCAGCTTGCCAGCCTGGCCAGATTGAGGATCGACGCTAATTAAATCCCAGCCCGGCTCGCTATGAGTACGAGGAAGCAAGTACCGCAGAGACTCGCACGAATACGTCGACTGGGGCCGGGTGCTCCTTTTGGCCATTTTCCCGCAGCAGTAACAGTGACATACGCCATGAGCCCTGCTTCATTTCGCCGGCGACTGCAAGGCACCTCAAGGGGACGTCAAATGTCACGACCTGCAGGTACGGTTGTGTCGGGTGCTGGGCTTCAAGGCTGTCCAATTGGCCCGACGCCGTGTCGTGGCTGGCGGCGCAACGCAATGAAGCGCCAGCAGGTTCAGACGGAAACAGGTCTCCACAGACGGCTGGCGGCTGCAGAAACAACCTAATCGGCACGCCTCTTGGCCTCGCCAATCTCGTTTGGCGGCAGGCTTGTTTCTCCGCTGTATCGGCGCCAAGGGGCGGCTCGACCGAACTACCTTCGCCTCGAAGTCCACACCGACATCAGTCGTTGACCTCGTGCGGCTTGGGAAGTCTCGAAATGTGTGCCAAGTTTGCTGGCAATTGCTGAAATTTTCCTTGAATAAAATATGTAGAGATGCCATCTGATCATGCGCGGCGCTGCCCCTCGTTTTCTCGCCGTCAAATCGCCTCGATGGGCGATCAGTTCCCGTACTTGACATTCAACCCTCCAACTTTCCTACTCCCATATGGATTCGTTGTGCCCCTCGACATAAGAGACAATTGCCGCGACCTTTCAGAGATGATATCTGAACGTTCCACATCGGCATACTATGTCGGACTAGACCGCCTTCCCCACGGCGAGCCCCTTTGGCCATGGAAGAGGCGGAGAAATATCGATGGAGTGCAATCCTCACGCAAAAGAACACCGTCATGGCCACCAAATCAAACACAGCACAAGCCAAAAAAA
>JALHBW010000139.1:5776-16761 GCA_024339985.1 Tolypocladium endophyticum
CGCTACTACTGGTGCACGCTGCGGCGTGTCGGTCGGTGCCTTGAGGATGGCGCGCTGAGGTGGTGTCTCAGACTCGCAGTGGGCCAGGGAAAAGCATGCCCACGAAGATATTCGCTCGAACCTGGACGACTGACTGTCCGTCGCCACAAGGCCGTACGAGTAGGGCACCTCGCGCAATTGTGTTGTGGTAGGGGTCCGAGTCAGGGGTTAGAGTTGCCGACTTCATCTCCTCCAGTCCGTATTCGGAAGAGCGGCATGGCGGCATCCCGTGTTGCCGGCGCCTCCAGGGCTCTGCCATCCCATCGTCTATTGCTTACGAGTGCGTGCGAATAAGCAAATATCAGACATTGCTCGCTGCACCGCCCTCCATTTCCGGACGCTATTGGCGCCGTTTCCCAATGTGGCCCATTTCGCGACAGACAGCTCGCTGCGCAAACCTCACGCTCTCTCGTTGGGTCCAAGTTCCCGTCCAAGCAGTAAAGCGCCCTGCTATTATGTGCTGCTTGCACTTCTGCGTCCAATATCCTCAGAGCCTAGCAACGGAACCGCTTGTCGCAAAGTGCTCGCATTGTCTACTAGGGCAGTCCGTAAACCCTTCCCAGCCATCACCCCGGGATCTCGTCCTCGCCAAGACCTGCAAGACTTGGCGAAGGCTTGTGCTGGGCAGCTTTGCCGATCCCGCGAACCACCTTGCTCGCCCCGGTCTGTCCCCTCGTGGCTACAAAAAGGCCCCGATCCCCTGTCGCCGCGTAGTTGCCATCAGCGTCCTGTTGTAAGTGCTTGTCAATGAAGTCGCCGGCTGTGGCCTGACGCAGCTCGGCCCCTGACCAATGCCTGCGCTATTGTTGCTTGCAGCCACCACTGCAAGACGCTCCCATCAAAGCCATCGCAAGCCTCATGCATCTCACGGCCGTCATCTCGCATCTGTTTCATCAAGTTTCCGATGGTATTGGTATCAGCCCTCGGCAGCAACGTATATCGTCTCACAGCTTCGTACAGCGTAATATGCCACCGCCCCCAACGCCCAAGAAATGCACCACCGCCCCATCATGATAACAAGTCGCTCAATCCATGTTTCCCTTTTTGTTGATCCCGTGTCATTGCCAAGCCTTTGAAGCCCCTTCTCTCTAATCAGTCGTCATCAATCCTCCTCGTAATCCACCTCGGCGCCGCGATAGCGCATCTCCAGCACCCACTTGTCGTCGAAGTCGATTCCCCTCCTAATCTTCGTCCCGGCCTTTCTCCATACGGCGCTCCCCAGCCCCATGTCGGCAATGAAGAGCCGCCACTCGTCCTCCTGAGCAACGTTGCTGGACAGGCCCAAGTCGCCCTCGGCCGGCGGCGTCACAATCTCGAGCAAGCCGCGCTTCGGCGCCCCGACTGCAACAACGTACCGAGGCTTGACGTACAAATGACTGCCATCGATGATGGCAATCTTGCCTGTGGTCGGGTCGATCCCTGTCGGCACGTCGACCGAAAGTACGAACGCTTCGTTGCGGTTTGCCCACTCCATCAACTCGTATACGGTTGCTTGGTCACCTATCCGAAGCTCCTCAAACGAGATGGTCAGCCCCAGCAGTGCGTCGATGATGAGCGATATTGACACGGGGGGTCCAGACGCCGAGCTTTTCCGCAGGTGTTCGAAAAAGTCGTTTTTGCTCAGCACCTTGCCGCCAAAGTTTCGATACAGTTGAATCTGCCGCCTCAAGTCCTCCAGCAGTTCGCGCTCGCGCTCGATGCCCACCACGCAAACAAGAACATCGATGTTTTTGTTCCGTAGATGGCGACCGGCCGCAAGGGCTCGAATCCCAGACTTGTTGTTTCCCGCCAGGATCACAATCGCTGAACTGCTGAGCGAGGCATCCGCCGATGAGCTTGCCACTGCCAACTCGAACCGCACCTTCATCGCTGGGTCGCTCAAGGCGGTCACGGCAACCTCAGCGACGCCTCGGCCGGCGTTTTCGGCCATCAGGCTCTCGCTGAAGCCGAGCTCATTCGCGGCAATGTTCTCGAGGTTCAACATCTGAAGCGTCGAGATGGCCTCCAGGCGACGATTCGACGGAACGAGGTAGAGACCTGGCTGGTGACGTTGCTGCTGCTTGTGGTCAGTATGTACGTAGTCAGATCTCGAAGAGTTGCGTCTCCTGGGCGACTGAGAGAAACGTACGGCAGAGTTGACGCGGCTGAGCGGCTGCGCTCCCAGGACGCCGCTAGCCTTCCGGGACTGCGACCGCCGCGCTGTTCCGGACTTGCTATCGGCGCGACGAGCGCCCTGCCCATTCCTGGTTTCGCGTCCGCTGAGCCTGGCCTCTTCGTTGACGTCGACATCAGCCTCGCTGTTCCAAAAATCGGCGCGCGGAGTACCAGAAGTCGAAGGCAGGTCCAATACGTTCTCTGTATAATGCAGGTTCTTGCCCCCCGCCGTCCCAGGCTTGGGGCGTCTGTTGTGAGACACGAGGCGACTGGCATCGTCGACTTGATCATCCTTGCGCATCTGGTCGAAGATGGTGCGTTTGTCGAATTTGGCCAGGTTGTTCTCGAAGTCGAAGTCACCCATCTCCTCGGTCACCTCTTCTGATGCCCAGCCGTTATCTTGGACACCGTTGCGGCCCTTTGCCTGGCGCTTGAGGGAGTTGAAGGGCTGGAAGGAAGCCGTGCTCTCCAAGATTGGCGTTTGCCTCCAACCTTTGCCGTGTGCGCTCTGGAGAGTGCCGGATGGCGAAACATCCGTTGCCTGTGCCCCTTGGTCGCTTGCATGAGCCTTTGCTTTCCGAGATCGCGTCTTCTTCTTCTGCGACTGGGCCTCACGCGCCTCACCAGTCTTCCCGTTATCCTGACCCTGCAATGATGCGTCGACCTTGAGACCCCTCATCGACTCAACTGCATCCTGGGCGTGGGCGGAGTGCTCATTCCCCTGACGACTGCGCACTGCGGGCAAGATGCCTGGCTCTGCGGATTGTTTGTCGCCTCCGTCGGACTGGTGCTGCCTGGCCGAAGCAGATGGCGTGCCTGAGGTAGGGCGTCTGCCGACGCTCAGGATTGCCGGGTCGACAAATGATGGCTGCGAAGGTGGCTGAGAGAACACGGGAGCAGCCACTGGCTCAGACGCTGGCGCGGCGTAGGTTGCTGGAAGCGGTTCGTCCTGGGCAATCTCCGACAGGTCCGCGATGTTGGCGGCGTTAATCCTCATCTGCGCGGTCCGCTCTTGGGTGGCGGCGATAAAGACTAGGAGAGGATTGACATCAGTAAATTTGGAGTGCATGATCGCTTGCGGTGCCCGTACCATTCGTCAGCGTGAGGCTGCTGCCCGCTTCAACATCCCTCACCGTCCCAGTGAGGCAGTACCCAGAAGGATCCCGCAGGATCACCCTCATGTGTAGGCCGATAAACTGGCTCGCCATGATTTCGACCTTAGAAGACGTTGTCAGACGTGTGTCGGCGCGCAGCTGTCACCTATTTGGAGCGGCGAGAGGCCGAGTATCGCAGTAGCCTCAACCCGGCACGCGCATCAAGAGAGCCGAGATACGACGGCGGATTAAGAACTGCCTGCGAGGGCTCGGGATGCACAACACCAGTTATCGCGAGCCTCAGGTCCTTTCAAAGAGCCCTTCCGCACGCCAAAGGACCGCTGGGCGGGTCGTGATGGCACTGGCTGGGTTGCCTGCCCAGCGACGGCGAAAAATAACGACGCGCCGCCGGCCCGGTCGTCGCAAATGGGTTGCCGTCTCCGAACACGCCCGTCGCACCGGGCGTCTCGAGGGACTTGTGTCGAACGCAACAGGCTCGCCGGGGGTCCAACGCGCCAGGTTCAGACGTAAATGCGCGGCGCTGGGGAGGCTGAGGCAGTCGACGGGCTTCGAGGTACGAGCACAAAGTAGCCTCCGGCGTGCCTCTTCGGGCGACACCATCAACCTTTTCTTATCGATAAGCACCCTGCGCCCGCTGCAGCGGCCCGTAATAGCTTATTACTCATACACGTGACGGGTTTCCATGCTTGGCCGTCTTATCGTTTCGAATCACGAAGTCTGGGCATCCGTTCTTAGTAATACGTCCATTTATTGCGGACAATGTACAGTCGTGACATTTGATTGCATTATCCGTATACGCATGAGCCCGTCCTGCCTTCGAATGAAGTGAAGTGCGCCAGCCCAGCAAAGCAAGCCTTGGAGCGAGAATTGGCTATAGTTCCCGACTCTATCGCGCTCTATCTTCATGCTGTATCAATGTCAATACCCATACGAGGCCATTGCCTCCTCGTCATCGTCCATGTCGACGACGGTCACCTGCTTCTTGGCTGCTGGCGGGAGCGGCGCCGTGCGCTGCGGCAACTCCCCGCGCTTAGCGGAGACGAAGTCCATAAGGCCGTTCAAGCCTGATCCGTTGGCGTGCTCGGCCGTACGCAGTTTGCTGTAAAAGTCCACGACGCGATCGTGGGCCATAACTTTTGACTTGTCGAAGCCAAGGACTCTGAGTCCATGCTGGGTCGTCGCTCGGCTAAGAGCAACATATGCCTGTCCTTTTTCAAACACCCGCCCGAGGTTGACTGTAACTCTTTCCAGAGTCTGACCTTGGGCCTTGTGAATAGATAATGACCATGCTAAAATCAAAGGAAGCTGAGTCCGCTTTGCCTGGATCTCTCCGTTTGGCAGCTCCACCTTCCATTCTTCCGGTTGGCATAGAATAACTCGCGGCACGCCGCCTGTGGCTACAAATTGCACCACGGGGTATTGTCCAGCGGTGCTGGGGGCGCCGTCGCCACCGTGACTGAAGCCCTTCAGCTTCCTCTTGGCCTTGGCCATTGCGTCGTCCGATCCAGCATCGAAAGAGTCGGGGTCGGTCATTTCGAATGTCCTCTCATCCGAGAAGGCGATGACTTTGCCCAAGGATCCGTTCACCAGCGTCGAATCCATGTTCTTAATGAGCATCACCTGCGCGTTGACCTTCAACTCCAGGCTCTTAGGCGCCATCATGTTCGCCAACAGCTTGTCCCTGATTGCAGGGTCTCCCGAGTCCATGGCATCGTACTTTTGGGCTCTCCCCGGTAGTTCCCGCAATCGCCTCTCGTTGGAACTGTCCACCTGCGCTCGTGTAGGGTATAACTCAGCTGACTCCACGCCGTCATCAAACTTCAATGGTCTCGCCAAGGCCCTGAAGGCGTCCACGGTGCCCGGGCTGATCTTGCCCAAGCGCATCTCATTAAGCATTCGCGCGAACTCGGGATCGCGCTGCCGGAACACCTGTGTGAGACCGATGGTGTGGTCTATCGATGTGCTCCACGTAGCAGCATCAAATGCAAACTGCGACTCGCGCTTCTTGTCGTGGTCAGGAACAGGGGGCAGCTGGAAGAAGTCTCCCGTAATGACCAACTGGATACCGCCCCACGGGCGGCCATTGTTCCTCATAACGCGTCCGATGTGAGATAGCTTGTCAAACAACTCTCCGTCGACCATGGAAATTTCATCAATGATGAGACACTGGGTTTTGGTCCAGCGACCCTTGGCTTTCGGATTCCTCCTGATTTTCTTCACCAACGTGTTCGCATCTTCCTTACCCAGGCCGATTCCTGTAACGTGTTAGCTTCTCTGTCGGCAGAAGCGCTGCAAATCCGAAAAGACGCGGCGCCCACCTGAAAAGCTGTGAAGAGTCATTCCCCCTATGTTGCAGGCTGCAAGTCCAGTAGAGGCTGTGACTGCGACTCGCTCGGGATCTCGGTTATATTTCTCTTTTAGATCCTTGATTATGGCCTTCATAAGAACGGATTTTCCTGTACCGGCCGGACCGGTGAAGAAGACACTCTTTTTTTTATTTACCACCAAGTCGACGACTTGTCGCTGCTCGGTACTCAGGGTAACAGGCAATGCCTTCAGCGCAACAGGAATTGCACTTTCGGGGGCTTCGCCTGTCGGATCATGGTGGTCAGATTTACTCTGACTTCGCTGGTTCTTGAGCTGCTTCTTCTGTTCCTTGATGGCGCTCGCCGACGTGTCCCAAAGGCCACGGGCCTTGGGAGCAGGCGTCTTCATCAGGACCGGAGCAACTTCCTCCTCATCTTTGTTAGCCTCTTGTTTCCACCCCGGCGGGAGAGCTCGTTTCTTGGCCTTTTTTTGAATAGGACAGTCGGCTGGGCCATTGTCTTCAAGCGACTCGCGCTTCAGGGAGTTTTGAGTTGCATTGGATTCCTCGGAAAGGTTGCGTTGGCCGTTCGGAGGGAGCAGGTGGGATGCCGGAGAAGATGACCACGGAATTTGCGTCCCGGGCTGGGATTGGTTAGGTGGAGGCACTATGGTCTCCCTGGCTGACGGTTTGGAGGAGGTGAGGAGGGAGGGTGACGCTCCACGATTCTGGTCTGTGGCTGGAGGTTTCAGAGGAGGGGGAAGAGCACCTGGCGCTTCGTAGTCCAGGTCAAGGTTCTCGTCGTCACTGAAGTCGTCCTCGGCGAAGTACACGGCCTCTTGGGTCTTCTTCTGGGCCTCCGGGACCGTCAAGTCGACGAAATTCGTCTCCTGACGGAACGAGTCCGAGCATTGGTAGAGGCGCGAAATCGACGCTTGAGCACTCCCTCGGCCAGGCTGCGGCTGGTTGGCCGTCCGGTTGCTGAGCGCATCTGGTAGGATTTGCGCGGTCCTCGCCGACGCCGACGCAGCAGATGAGCCCTTCCTAAACTGGTCTCGGATGTCGCTGGATGCGCTCGGGCTGCTCGAGGGGAATAATTGCCTGTCGAGGGCAGTGCGTGGGGGCGGTGCGTGGCCCGAACGTTGGTTGACTGCTCTGTTCAACATGGTGCTCGCGACGCTGTATGTAGACCGGACGTGGTCGCGGGCATAGGCAAGCCGGGATGCACTGCGCAGGGTGCTCCGCGAGGTCGGCGAGGATCGTGTCGGCAGGCTTGCAAAACCAGCCGTCATCAACGGTGGCTCGATGGGTTCGCTGGCGCAGCAATGCTGGGCTGAATCGCCCGCGGATGACAGGTACAGCCAGCAAACACGGCCCCGAGAAACGTTCGAGGTTCGAGGCGCGCGTGCAGGCCGACCGGCGTTGAAGGGTACGTCTGCACGGTGCCGATTGGCGTAGATGGGTCGACACGAGGTCAGTCGCGTCGTGACGCGCGCTCTAACCTGGTCGCCCGCCAATCGCCCGCCAATCGCCCGCCAATCGCCCGCCAATCGCCAGCCCATCGCCAGCCCATCGCCTGCCTCGTCATGCTTACCATCACGTGCCCACATCATCAGTCTCCCTATTGATGCCTTTGATCCGTCAAAGTTGCCCCTTCACATTCAGACTGGGACCAATCGCTCTGTAAGCTTTTGAGTCTGCAAGATGCATGGAATTCCTCCCATTCGCTCGGCAATGTCAATGCGGACCTACTATGCAACTTACAGGAAAGATGCAACTGATACAGCCTATCTCCAGTCCGAATTCCGGAACTCCTCCCAAAGCAGTATACATACAGAAGACTTGTAGAAATGGCTATTGGTGCCCTATCGTCGGGCATATGATTGAGACGACCCTGCAGCAAACGACCAAATGATCGACTTTTCGGCCTCTCAGCTTCTTTAAACTCGTGAAAAATAATACTGCCCTCGTCTGCCCACGGGAGAAAATGGACTTTCCCGCTCCTTATCTCTTGATCGATGCCTGTTGGACAACAGGTGTTGTTGAGCCTCAAACGACTCGCGAGAGATGCCGCCAAACGAGTCGCGCTGCAGCCTGTCCTTCATCCTTCGTCCTCGTTCCAAGTTGTCCCTTTGTCTGTCATAATGGCCGTCTTGGTCACGTCTGAAGTCCCGGTCCCAACGGGACTCGTCTTCAAGATGTGTCCGATAAAGCCGATCGCCCATCCTATCCAGGTCATCTGCGAATATCTCTCTTCGTGCCTCATGATCAGAAAGTCGGCGGAAAGGTGGCAGGTCTTGAATCACCTTGGGCCGAGGAGCCCCGGTCCTCGCCGCCTCGTCTCGGCCGTCGAGGTACGCCCGCTCCAGCATCCGATCGAGGTCTACGGCTGGAGCTAGTGCTCTCGGTCCAGGTGACGAGGGCTCTCGAGGTGACCTGGCCGCGGGCAAGTAGTCCTGGTCGCGTTTCGAGTGGCGACGTGGAACTTCCAAACCAAAGTTCTCGGGCCGGTCTCTTGAACGATGGCCGCTCTGGTTCCTGTACCTTCGGCCACGGTACGAACTTGATCCTGCGGACGACTCTGGAGTCATGTACTCGCTACCTTCCGAATCCCAGAGTTCATCGGATGTGAAGGAGCTTCGCGAATCCCGATGTGATCCGAAATACATTTTGATCGCCCCCTGGCGTCCCGGAGGTATCACTTCGACATCCGCTGGTCTCGCCGGCCGACTTTGGTGTCCCGAACCAAGTGGTGCCATGCCTTGCCCAGGCAATGGAAAACCTGGCGGCTGTGGCGCCGGCTGTTGTTGCTGTGGTGGTGGAGGAGGAGGCTGATGATGCATAGGAGGTGGTTGCTGCATAGGCTGCGGCCAGAAGTTGGGCTGGCCGGAGAAACCTGCAGGAGGAGGCTGCGCACTCGGCTGTTGATGTTTTATATTTTCCATTACCTCAAGCATTTTCAAGGCGTTCTCGCTTGGCCTCGGCGTTCTTTTGAAGTACGCTGTGACAGACACCCTTTCCAGTCTGTCCTTTTTCCTGTGTTCTTTGACCTTCTTCTTGTCATCCTTCTTCTTGTCGTCCTTGCTCTTCTTGCCCTTGTGGTCTTTCTCGTTAAAGAGGGGGGAGTCACGCTCAATCTTCTTCGTCTTGGACTCGAGCTGGGTGAGAATGTAATGATACCGGGGATCTGGCTCCGTGTCTTCTAGGTTTTTTTGAGCTGCCTCGAGCTGACGCTGGACCGATGTCCCAAGCTCGCCTTTCTTGTCGGCCACGGAACCCTTCTTCATCAACTCTCTGACTTTTCGGGTAGCCTCTTGCTGGGAAAGGTCAGTCTCCTCCATGCGGACCACCCGTTGCCAGGTTGGCTGCAGGGGTAGGCCCTCGTCGTCGACTTCGTTCGGGTTAGTCGACTTCTCCAGACGGATGACGATGAAGCTGGAGAGCTTGTGTCGTGCATCGGCTTCAGTGAGGTTCTCGCAACGGATGTCTGATATCTCTGCGGTGTTTTTCCCACGCCTTTCCGGTGGCTGCCGTTGGACCGGTGTGCGGGCAGGCAGGCCCATCTGAGGAGGAGGCATCTGCGGAGGCATCTGTGGCGGCATTTGCAGTGGCATTTGGGAAGTGAGCGGCGGATGGGATACCTGCGGTGGCATCGCAGGAATCATTCGAGGCTGCATCTGAGGAGGATGGGAGGGCATAATGCGCGGTCCCCGAGGATCTGGAGGATTGAACTGACGAGCAGGAGGCGTTGGAGCAGGAGGCGGAGGCGGTATCGGAACGCTGTCACGCTGTTGAGGAGCAGGCCCGTTCATGCTATTCAGCTGGATAACACCCGGCGGTAAGTTGTTGGCCATATTGGGCGGCGTGTAATGACTATCAAATCGCTGAGGTTGGATCAGTTCTACAGGAGACGGCCTATCATCAGCCAGGCGCCCCGGGGGAGGCAGCGATTATATCTCCCGCCGGCAACAAAGAGCCCCAGGAACTATGATGCGGCTCGGCTAGTCCGACGCCGTTGTAGCGCTCATCGCTATACAAATGGCAACGAAAGTGAGGCGGTCAAGGACGACGGGGTGTGCCATACGTGGCCGGCACAGGGATTGTGGCCCTCAAGATGGTGTGGCACTGCCCTCGATGCCGGGCCTCACGAGGCGTTCCCGCGCAGGATGAGTCGCCTGCCTACGAGTGCGACCACAAACTGCAGCTTTCGGTGAGGGGTTCATCGTGTCGAATTGGATGTGCCGCCGCTGGGGGCCACGAATGAGCTGCCACTGCCACCACGGGTGACGGGCTTGGGATTGACAAGGATGAGGTGAGCGAACGGGCTTGGGTGATTGCATTGCGCCTGTAGGTCATTGTTCTGCATGAGATCGGGGCTCAGCTTGGGGGACTAAGACCAGCGTGAAGCATGCGCCGGTGCTTCATCGTTCAAGGCGCATCTGAACCCTTGAGCTGGCTTGGTCCAGCTGGGCCTCTTGCAGTGATGCATGTCGAGCCTTTGACAATCGACTGCGTCAAATAAAAAGATGATCCGCAGCCGCCAAAAGGGACAATGTATTGATCCGTCAAGCAGGCCGCTCGCCCGGTGGTGGTGGAAGTGTAGTGGTGCAGCCTCGATTTGCACTCTTGCATGTGCAGCCGAATTGAGGCTGCCTCGTTGTGTTGCAGCGAAGCTGGAATCTGCCTAGTTTGATGCATCCATTGGATGGGCGAGATGGGTGCTCATTGGTTGCGAAAGGGCTTCTTACAACTGGCATCTGGGCCGAGAGGCTGCAGGTTGGGGGATGCATCTGAGGGATGCTGAACTCGTCGAGGAACATATACATATCAACGAGGCGGATGCATCCCCAAGCGCGGGGGTGGCTGCGTCAGGCCGGTCGGGAAATCTCAAGATTCCAGATTCTCTGTACGGATTACGAGAAGACGTCTACTTCACATTTTGCCGACCGGCTAACTCACCGAGCACTCTTGGGGTTTGGGGGGTTTGGCAGCATGCAACCTACGCAAGCTACGGTTCTGATAGGCCTCCAACCGCATCCCTTGGCCGGAGTATTTCATCCTTGTGACGCCTGTTCCATGGCGCTGCAGGCTTGTGTCCGAGGCAAGGTAACGGATCGCACAGCGTCGAGGCCGATTCGTGCGACGCGCTGGAGCCTGATGGGGAACAAAGGGTTCCTGAACAATGATGAATGGGTGCAACTACAGCAGCACTCTGGCTGCCTCTCGCGGCGCTGTGCCACAAGTCGACGCCTCGAGCCGGTGGCTTGAAACTGCTGACGGGCGCAGAGCATAGCAGCGGATTCCGGATCCCTTTGGCCGCGACGACACAGCCGTAGGAACTCGTCATGGCCGTCGCCGTCGCCCCCCCCCCC
>JALHBW010000139.1:16864-88914 GCA_024339985.1 Tolypocladium endophyticum
GGATGTTGGGACGATGAGGCCGTCGAAGCGCAGCTTTGCGCCTTGCGCCCTTGTGAATGACAGCTTGGGGCTGGTGAGCTGCCGACGCAAGGAGCTGGGCTGCGACTTGCGGGTGGCTTATACGGCTGTCGCGGCGTGTTGGTCTGGTCTTGCCTCGGGCGGCCCTGACACGCCCCTCTGGCTCAGAGGATTGACGTTCAACGCCCGAGTCAATGGTCAACAAACACGCTGGAGTGCTTGCGACGCTGCGAGTTCACGCTATTCCCACGAGTGTAGGTATGGTGGAGAACGTTGGCTGGTGACGGGACGTGAGGAGGGCGAGGGGTTGACAAATTAATAAGACGCATCGCAGACGGCGAATCGACGGGTCAACACCATAACCAGGCGACTCATTCAGTTCAGCGGTGAATCGAGGGCGCCCAAATGCTAGTGATATTGCAATTGATCGCATGAGCCGTTCATGGGTAATGTCGACGTCGACGAGCATCCTTTATCGAATAGGAAGGACCAGAAGTCCTGCCCTTTAGTAAAGGACTGTTGCGGTGCCGATTAATCTGTCCACCACTTGTAAGCTCACGCATCTCGATGAGCTATGTCATCGCAACATGCCCTCGTCACGCCTGAACTCGACCACGTCTGGTGTCGAAGCGTCTCGCTGCAACTCTCTCCATGAACAGCCAGCGGCTCAGCGGTATCATGGCCAGCTCAGAATTCACCCTCTTCGACCCGAGGAGCCACTCTCACCTGCTGCACGCCATCGTGTCCCTCCACATCCGGAGCATCGAGTTCGATGGCGCCCTCCTGCGTTTCCACCCACCCTTCTCAGAGGCGCAGCGGCGCAAGATGCTGTGCTTCTGGGAGGAGCGCGTGGCTCAAATCGCAGCAGGCCGCAGGGTCATGATCATGAGCTTGCCCAGCGCCTCGGGAGACGAGGTCATCGGAGGACTCGTGGAACTGGGCTTGCCTGAAGCGGACACGGGCCCGTTTCGCGGCGATGTCGAGATGCTCATGGTGTCGCCGGACCATAGACGCGGCGGTCTTGGCAAGAAACTGATGCTTGCGCTGGAGGATGTCGCCAAAGAGAGGGGGAGGACGTTGCTTGTAAGTCGCAAACGAAACGTACCCGGCTCGCGCTGAAGCAGGACGTCTTGTTGACGATGCGCTTCGCTTCCGCAGCAACTCTGCACCACGGCTGGTTCGGTCGCCGAGGAGTACCTCTACCCTCGCCTTGGATACTCAAAGGTTCGTTCCGTACCCCCTTCGGCCTCTGTTCGTTTGTCAGTGCACTCATTCGGGACGAACAAAGGTGGGCAAGGTGCCCAACTACGGCATCACCCCTGTCGACCGGCAGCTCGTCGACGGCGTGTACTTTTACAAGGACCTGAGCAGGCCACTGGAAGGCGACAAGAAATGAATTTCATGATCAAGTCCACATTCGATTCATTAGACATGCACGGTCCAAGTGCGATTCGCACAGGCGGTGGGAAAACAGGGAAAACAGGGAAAACATATCCGGCCCTTTACGATGCGATGCTAGAGACGGACAAGTGAAACCCTGTGCCAAATCTTATAGATATTGTATGTTTATACAACGAATGTATGATTCGAATCTGACTATATTTGAGCCGCCACACAGTAAATGATTCGTCCAATTCCAGTGTGCAAGTAGCTACCCTGCAGTCGTCACCAAGACTCAGCGACATATTTTCGAATAGAGTTCGCAACCCGCAAATGCCAAGTTGAGTTTGCTTGAGGCCGTTGGCGTCGCCTTCTCTACAGCAGCCCAGGTTTGCACTCTTCCCTCACCCCGAGTCACCTGGGCTACGGCAATTTTGAACCTTCATCATGGATGCGAGAGACCAAAGCAGATGAACGACAACTTGAAAGAATGTTTGTCTTCATTTCTATATATTGCAAAGCGTCAAGTCGCCTCGCATGCGTAATATGCGCAATCCATTGCTATCCTGCCCCCTACCGGCGCCCTCATCGAGCATTCGCTTGCTATAGAGTCCATCTCCAATTCATACACAGAGGCCCCAAACACCATGATCGTGTGGTACAATAGACGCAGCCCTCAAGCCAGGTACGTGTATTTGTTGTCTTCCCTCTCCAGGTAGTCCTTCTCGATAAGGCTAAACGCCATCGTCAGCTCCAAGAAAGCCACGCGTCGCAAGGGGGCCAACATACCTTTCAATCTCCTTCTTAATCGCAGCTGGCTCTATGCTGCCTCTTTTCTTCGTCATGTTAATCACCTCAGCCACCAGTTCCGCGTGTCCCATGGTCTTGCGACTTTTCATGATGCGCACAATCGCCGCTTGCGTCTCGAAGCGCCTGTCCTGCGCGATTCTCTCGTGCGTCGCCTTGTTCTCCTCCTTTGTCTCCTTCAGCTGGATCTGGTTGACCTTGACTCGGTACTTGGGATCTGTGAAGGCCTTGTTGAACGTAAATGTGTCTGTCGACTTGACGTCGCGACCCTTGGGGTGCTTCGACAAAACGCGAGCTTTACCGCAGGCCAGGGACTGAAGGGTGCGGTCGAGCTCACCCCCCTGAAGCCCCGTCGCAGACGATATCTGCTCGTACGTGAGAAACTCACCAGCCGGGACGGCGTTGAAGAGCATGAGAACAACGCCTTGAAAAGCGGAAACGAGCAGCTCTTTGGCCCCCTTAGGGAATGTCGCCTTAATCGCGCAGTGTGCCAGTGAGTGTTTCCACGTCAAAATACGCCCCGTATGCTTGTTCTTGTAATGCCTGTCAAATCGCTCGATCTGAGTGGCCACCTCGTCAGGTAGATTCACTCGAATATCCGGATACGTAGGCCACGCCGCGGCAGACAGGATCATGACCTGCAGGTCCACTACGGGCTTGCGTTCCGAATTGGCATCGCTCCACTGCTTGTACGCCTCCATCTCGTCCTTGGCAAGTTCTTGGTCCTTGAACATTTGCTCCAAATTGTGTGTAAAATTCGAGCCACACTCGCCTCGGAGCTTCGTTAGCATGTTCCGTTCGGCATCCTGGCTTGCGCTGCGGCCCATGAGTAGTCTCCGGGCAAGGTCCTTTTTGTAGAACGCCTCGAAGGCATCCTTGCCCTCAATAAATCGGAAAAGCTCCAACGCCTGGTCGAGTTGTCGGTCGAGCTCGGCATCTTCATCGGCGCTGCTAGCTTGACCCTGCTTCTCGGCTGCGGCCCTGTCTTTGGTATCGGATAATAGCTCTTTTGGAAGAGCCTTGAGACCGCCACGCAGCAGCATGTCAATGTACTTCGCCGTCATTTCGCCAATCTTAGATGTGCCTGTGTCCCAGCAAGCAGATATGGTCCGATCATTCATAAATTTGCCAAAAGCTTCTCTCATGCCCCACAAGAAGTCCTCGTCCTTGCCAAAGGCGTCACGAATCATCAGGTCCAGAGAACGGCGCAGTTCTAGCAGCCGTAGGACCATCTCTTCGCCGCGATCCTTGTCAGTTATGATGGAAGCGCCAGTTGTGCGAATGTAATCTCCCCACGGCGCCTTCATCTTCTTTTGAATGCCAGAAAGACGCAGTAGGTCATACAGGCCCTTCATGGACTTGACATCCTTTTCTGACAAGAGATGTGACAGGCTTCCGCCGTTCAAGAGCTTGTCTGAGTAGCAATCAATGAGAATATCGTGAGCCGAGTCCATCAACTGCTTCTCCGTGGTGCTCTCCAAATTGTAGGCGATGCAGCGGTAGTCTTCCCTCTGAAGGAGCGTCTCGCAGGCTGAGATGTACTCTTTCAGGCTTGATGCACTCCATGACGCGCCAAACTCCCCGAAGTACGCTTCTGACTGTCGAAGGTACATTGGCTCAAAGTGCTTCACGTACACACCCAGAATGTACAGCATGCGGACGGAGTCCTTCAGCAGGCTGCCGTCCATCCGATTGTCGGCTCGGCGGTCATACTCAATCATCTCGCAGATGCCGGCAACAGCCTTGGGCCCGACCGGACCGTCAGAAGAAGCCGTTGTGTCTTGCTGCGGGAATGCCATCCTACGGAAGTGAGCAATAGTCATGTCGTTGATAGAAGGCAGAGATTCGCGGAGTAAATATGTTCGGTCAAGGTAGCTGAAGGTCGAGCGGATGGTGACCTGGAGCAGAGTAAGCAAAAGCAGCACCCGCAAGATCACAATCAGGTATGCGTACCGCCTGAGCGTTCCATGCCTTCCATTCCCCCAGGACGCTCCTCAGCATCTCGAGGCTCGAGTTTCCTCCCCGTCTTATCCTGGGCAGCACCACTGCCTGAAGATGGGCCTCTACCCGGGCCGCGAGCATTGTGTACACCTTCTCGGCGTTTCCCCTACGACACACATCCTCGACGCCTCGGTACAGCCTCTCTTGCGGCACGGCCGGGCGCTTGCCCGAAAAGACAGCCCCCAGGGCGTGTTCCAACTCCCGCTCGGTGCGCGCGTAGTACTCCTCGACCTGGGCATCGCGGCTGCTCGGGGCGCGCAGGTTCTTGATGACGAGCTTCTTGGCGCCCGTGTATGGCTGGAAGGCCGAGGGCCGCGGCGTCATGTCGACTGTCTCGGGGAGCTTGCCCCGAGCTCGCGCGCTAGCCATGGCGGGCGTGTCGGCGAACTTGGGGCGCTTCGGGGCGGCGGGGGACGTTGACGACGACGACGACGACGAGAGGCGCGGCCGGCGGCGGGAGGGGTTGGCTGCTTCGTCTGGCACGGGTGGCATGGGGTGATGATGGACTCGTTCGCGCGACGCCGGCAGCGAGTCGGATCCCCAGGCCTCGGCGCAGTCCCAGTCGCGGCCGCGGTCCTGCGTGGTTGGCTCCAATCTTGAATGCAGGCTTTCCAAAGTCGGATTCTGCCGAGCGAGCCGTGATACTGGAGGCGAAAAAGCACCACGAAGAAAGGACCGTGTGCGGTTGAAGCTGTCGGAAGGGAGCTAATAAGTGGTTATGTCACTTCAGTTGCGAACCTGAGAGCTTGAGCTGTGCAGCACATCAACCCCGCGATTAGATAACGGGATAACGGAATTAACATCCCATTAGTTCCGCGACATCATCAACCTCTGCCCGACATCTCTCGCTCCTGAGAAGACCACATGTCTCGGGCTGTCTCATAGGGGTCTTGTTTTTATGCATCGCCAGACGAATCGGTGATTTGGGGGTTCGTAGAGCTGCATCCGTCAGGCAACACTGTAGAAGTGTCTTGCTCCTACCCGTGACCTGGGATCCAGAGATGCATTGCCGTTGTCAGAGTCGCCTTGACGCAGCGCGTCTTGCAACCCCTCATAATTTAGCATTACCTCCTCGAAATTTACGACTGACGCTCCAGTGGTGGTGCCAAATGGTTAAATCAAGCAGCAACAGCTTTGAGGATAGACGTATGAGAAATATTAGTCCTCCCCTGTTGACTCCAGCTAAACGGACATCTACACCGCGACGCTCAGTCGCCCAAAATCCCAGGACATGAGACAATTCAATCTCCAAGCAGTCTATCGCTGACAAACGCTACGCATCGCTATGCGATCAAATCGTGACTCGACCCCCAATCAAGCATACGCAGCCCACCCTATTGCAATTAGTACTTGTCTCATCAGCGTCCAACAGCGGCGTCCAACAGCGGCACCTACCAGAGTACAGCACGGCAAGATTGCGCTCGTCCGTGGCCTGATTAATGAGGTCGTTCACCGTAGCCGTCACGCTGAGTGTCTTAGAAAGCTTCTTCCTCACAACCTCCAGAGCTCGGTCCGCCTCGGTTGGCTCGTTGAAGTGACCAGCTGCCTTCTTGCCCCTCTTTGCCTCGGCTTCGCCCTGCTCTGGCTCTTCCACTCCCGCATCGTCCTCTTGCCGTGCCTTTTGCAGCTTGGCAAGCCTGAGCGGCGAGATGGACCACGTGTACAGAGGATCGTACCGCAACACGTCGAGGACCGTCATTATCGAATACTGTTCCTCTCTGAGAGCGTCCAGCGTAAATTCGCAGCAGCGCCGGAATACCCCCTCTGTCTTGGTGATACCCATCCCGTCAACGATATCTCGCGTGAGCCGGAAAGGCACCAGTTCTGGCACGGGGAGAATGCGCCCTGCCTCAAACGCTACGCCCAGATCGATATGCACTGCCTCGCCGGTCTTCGTGTCGAGCAAAATATTGTGGCCATGTCGATCACCGAGCCCAAGGACATGTCCGAGCATTGATATGGCCGCCGTGCTTCTTGTGTACGCCAGACGCTTGGTGAACCACTCGTCAGGATCGACGAAATACTCCATGAAGAAAAATCTCATGACTGGATGAAACTTGTCCGTCACTCTTCGGTAGGTGCTGATGCGGCTCTCCACGCTCCTATTTTGGACGTTGAATATCTCTTTCCTGCACTGTGACCCCTTTAGGTCTTTGGGGTGGTATCTTTCGTGTGCAGGCATGAGAAACTCGTGCAGCGGTATGGTGTTAGGGACGAATTCAATCAGACCAGATGAAGCAGTAAGTGGCAGGACCTTGTACGTTCGAATCCCCAGATTTCTCTGCTGAGTGCTTCTGTGAAGTTTCAGCAATGAGGACACGGCGGCAAAGACTTGTTCCATGATGGCGTCTTGTCGCAGATCATCATGTCCACCCTTCACCAGCTGTTTGTACTTCTTTCCATTGCTGCCAATGGCGGTAATGATCTTTGGCGCACTCACTCCGGAAGCAATCGTCATGGTCGGCTCTAATTTCGAGATGATGGGTACGTGTGAGTAGTCTTTGGTGGCAGAGACCTCGATATGCATGGTTGGTGGTGGAAGACGGTATTTAGCCAGATAATTCACCAAGTGTTGACCAGCGGTCGAGTCCTTCAAGGGAATCCTGGCGCCAGACTTGTATTTGGATGGGTTTCTATCCATGGCGAGTCCGTGATAGTACTTGCTCGTCTTGTCAATGGAGAGCCACTTGTCAGCGACAGACTTGTTAGCCGCGAGCCGCTGGGCTACTTTCTCGGTTGCCTGGACACGAAGCACCGCAACATCGTCCTTCTGCTGCGCCTTGGCCTTGGTGCCCGACCAGATCTGGTACATTCCGTGGTAAGGATGGTCCACGCAGATACTGTAGACAAAGTCCGACAGGAGCTTTTGAAAAGCGTTGTCTTGGTTCTGAAGCCGTGATGTCAACTGGTTCATCAAATTGGCAAACTTCCTGGTCGGCACGGATTCGAGATGTCGCTGCACAGCCTTGTTGGTTACATCTTCCATGGACCGCTCGAGCCACAGTGCCGTGAATCGCAGGGCGTCGTTGTTATACTCGTCAGAAGTCGACAAGGATAGTAAATAGTTCTCCAAGCTAAGCCGCACGAACTCGCTTCGTGTCTGCTCAACACGGCGTAGCTCCTGCTCATCCAGATCCAACCACTGCTTCTCCTTGGAGAGCACATGCGAGTATCGAGCCTTGAGCTGCGTGTCTTTCGTAGAGGATATGAGTTCTTTCAGGTCTGCCACCTCCTCGCTCTTGCCTTTCTTCAGGGTCTGGAGTCTCGCAAGATCCTCCAAGCCATCGGCGTCTTGCAACTGCTCATCGCAGAATGTCGCGAATTGGTGATAGACCGCGCCCACCTCCTTGGCTGTAGCTTTATCGCGCTTAAGTTCCTTGAGTGCCGGTTCGAGGTACGTCTTCTGAATGTCTCGAGGTTTTTCCAGTCGAGCGATAGAAACCTTGTGGCCGACCTTCGCGAGCAGGTCAGATCGGCTTACTGGGATGGTCTGCTTGCTGAGAGAAGAGTCTTTGTCAATTCCCTGCAACATGCGGATGGATGTGCTCATTTCTCCGTGATCCCACAGCGAGTTTGCAACCTCAATTTTGATTGCAGCATCTACGTGGAGGCTCAAGTCTTCGCAAACAGGAATGAGCTTGTTTAGCGCTGTTGCGATGTTCAGCGACTCTTGAGTCGCCTGGTGGTAGCGATATATACCAGACGACAGGAGCATCGACTCAACCTGCAAACGCCTTAGGGAAGACGCAGGGACCTTCGCATTATTGAAAAGTGAGGAATGTTGACTGAGCATGCTCGCTGTAGTTCCTCGACATGATAAGATTTGGCTCACATCGTCATATCTGAGGCGAACATCAGTGGTCAATCTGGGTCAGAGCGTAAAGCCAACTTACATGCCACTCCTCATCCATTGGCCGCGACCCTGAAACTTTCGCAGGAGGCTGTCCATGTCAACGCTATCAGAGGCATTCAAAAGATCATCGAGTTCCGAGAGAGCAGCCAGCGCTGCCAAGCGGCTTCTCAAGGCCGTTGCATTGACTCGGGCGCCGGTCATGCTTTTCATTATGCAACTGAAGCCATCGTACACGGTCGAGCGAACAAATTCAAGTCCTGTGGCTTGATGTATGCTTTGATACGCTTTGTACAAAGCAACAGCGTGATGGTCTATAATCGATGGCGTTGGGAGGTTCCACATCTCAAGTCTTCTTGCGGTGCTGAAGGTGGTTTCCAGCGATGGGTTGGAAGTCCCCTGGTTTTGTTGCGTTTGAAGCACAGAATGCGACAACCCGGACAATCCCAGGGTGCCGAGTGCCCCTACCAAGGCCTGAGCGTCTCTTGTCGCGTCTGGATGTCGGAGACGGAGGTGGCTGTCGTATTGCGCCCCTCTGAAGGCCAGACTCTTGGACCCTTCCTTCTCGTACTCCACGCGGGCGAGAACTTTGGCGAGGCTCGCCTCTTCAGGCAGGCCATAATAGGTATCTGGATCATCAATGTTCTCAAATATGTCGAGCAGCGTGTCGTTAATGTCGGACTCTTTAGAGACAGAAGACCTGCGAGACGGGCGGGTGCTCTCAGAGGACACAAGCTCTGCAAAGAGCAAAGCAGTCTTATACATACCGCAGCGTGATGCTGCGGATGCTGCCCTAGCGTAGTCAATGTCCAACCAATGCAACCGGTCCTCTATTGACGACTCCTTTGGGTATTCTTGGGTTCTCAGATATAGTATTGCGTTGATCAAAAGCTTGAGGTTTTCTCTGGCACCGGCAGCGCTCGACCTCAGCCATCCTTTCATTGCCGTAGATAGCTGGCGCTTCATGGTCTGCTGCTGTTCCAACTGAAAATAGAGAACCAAATGGACAACAAATGGGAATGCCTTTTCTGCAAACCCTTTGACCTTTGCCAACACCGGAGAGAGGACTGAAAGAAGAATTGACTCTGGCACAGACTTGGCCAAATGCACACTCAGCTGCGGCAACCAATCTTGTGATGCGATATCTTTCGACCAAATATCCTGAGGCTCTTCGGAGGCGGAAGTGGCTGGTGCTTCTGATGGAGGCGAGCGGTAACCTCCCCACTGAGAGGCAAGGAACAGAGGCTCAGACAAGCTCCGCTGACAAGCCACAATAAGTGTTTCATCCTCCCGCAGCGCAGCCTGAGAAACTGCACTCCTCAATGAAGCTTCTGACAGTCCAGCAACGACAGATTCTTGTTGTGAGGTGAGGTTCTGAAGAAGGCAGAGCAAGCCCATTTCAGAACCGTTTTGTCCCGGAGCTATGTTCGCATAGTCTGCAAGCCGTGATTCTCGAAGAATCCCTTTTGGGATATCTCCTGAAGCGGAAAAGTATCGCCCAATGACCCTCCCAGCCCAAGAAAGGTAGTTTCGGCTGAGACTCTGCGCGTCACAACTCTTCCATACGGTACTGGCATGAAGGATGGCATCGTCATCGCTCTCGACGATGTCATCGGCAACAGCTGTAGGTACAGTAAAGTCGCCGCAGAGCAAACCTAAGGCGAGCTCACGAGACGTCTCATTCAGAAGCCCTTGCTCCGAGGCCCCGTCCTTCAAAATATCTAGAAGCAGTTTGCTTTCGAAGGTGTTCTTCTCTGCATTCCCAGATGATCTTATGTGCACTGCCGACTGGGTAATGGATTTGAAAGAGTTCCTCTGAACGTCGTTCCGGAACAAAGGAGAGCTGTACTCGGCAAGGTTCTTGCTGAGCCACTCGTGGAATTTCTGAGCCTTGTTCATGGTTGCTCTGAATTGGCTTTCCTGAGTCGTGCTGGACTGACTTGACTCTAAAAAGACTCGGAGTGATGCCAGTGTCGACAAGGCATATCCCGCAGTGAAAGAAGGAGTTTGATTCAGGTAAGGGGATCCGCCAGCAAGCAAATACTGGCTCATCCCCAGGGCGTCATCGGCGCACTCTGAATCGACTATGAAGGCACGAATGGAGTTCAGGAGCATCTCGATGCAATAAGATTCCAGGGCCACAGGGCCTGCCAAACTGACCAGAAGACGGACTTTCCGGAGGACCGAGCAGGCATGAAGAGATCCTAGGGCGGGGTGAACACTGCTAAAAAGCCTCCTGGCAATCGACATGACCAAAGCCGGCGACCAGAGTTCATGGAACTGAAACTCTGTTCCTTGACATAACCTGAAAAGACCATGAATGATGTACTTGGCCCGGAACATGGGCTGTTGGTTCGGCGGCAATTTGGCTGGCGAATGCGCGATACGCTTCATGGCTTCCAAATTATCGGCAGCGTATGAGAGGTCCGCGTGCCGGCGAAAGACTCTCTCCAGAGAATCCTCTTGGTCGATGAGATCAAAGAACAAGGCAACTATGTCGACAAAATTTATGTAAATAGACTCGATGTAAAGTTTGTTGCCGAGCGTCTTCTTAATACGATCCTCGCCTCTCCCCATCGCTGGCGCGCCAAAAGCGTCATCGTAGATCATGCAGTAAGAAAGGGTGGTCGCAAAATTGCTCCGTGTAAGCTCTTTGTCGCTGCATGCAATTAATAAGGACAAATCTGAGACTGCCGTTTCTTGGCCCCGCATCAAGGCAAGCCCCATCGTTTCAGCTTGGGCTGCACGGAGGAGGTCTGCAAGTTGATCGTACCCAAAGATTGAAAAGGGAACTTCTTGCAGGGAATCGCTTTCCATCCACGTGTAGAGGAGCTGACGGGAAAAGAGCAAGAATAAATCCTTTGGTGAGTCCAGGTTTAGCTTGTCAGCAACGTCCGCTAAGCACCAAGTGGCGTACTCGGTTGCTTGAGGAATCTTTCCTGGTGTCTCGAAGATGTGATAGATGCATCTCCTTAACAAAGTTGGCCAACGGCAGGCTAATTTCGAAAGAACCAGTAGCCTGTAGGCGATACCTGCAGTGTCCTCGGAATTTGCTGGGAGGCTGTCCAGGACGTCTACGAAGACCTCATCGTGCAGCATCAAAATATAGAGCTCGAAGATGCTGGCAATCCTGTCCGCGACGAAGCACTTGACCTTCATTGTGCCACTACTGAGAATATATAACAGTGATGTTCGGCATGAATCAAGGCCAAGGTTGGTGCCGTATGCTGGATTGACATTGAGGAGTGTGAAGAGCAGGTGGGCCATCGACATTTGAGCCTTCGGAGAGAACAGGTTTGAAGGCAGGCAAACCTTGACGAAGTAATTGTATAAGTCGCCGACTCCTTCCGCGAGCTCTTGGCTGTCGTTCAACCAGACTTGATGCAAGCCATCGATAACTTCAATGCAAGCAGTGAGAGCAACTTCGCAACAATGGTACTCAGAGTCGCTAATAATGTCCCCAAGTCTCCGTATGAGAACCAGCGCATGCTCTGGGTTCATCACGAGATTTGATTTCGACAACTCGATCAACAAGCTTTGACATGATAACAAATCATGGTCATCCATTGATAAAAGACTGTCCAGCCAAGAACCAGGAACAAGGCCGATTTGATCGGTGTCATTATGAAACGCTCGCAAGAGAGCAAGACGCATTTTGGTCTCCGTGTTAAAGGCGCGAAGACTTGTTGACATTTGCGTGTTATGTCTGGGTAGGGGACTGGGCGTTGAGGTCGTGGTAACTCGGCTGCTCTGTGACTCAAACTCATCATCGAGCTCCATGGAATCAAAGTTATTCAAGTCTTGTGCTGAGGGTCGCTGCTCAAGCGAGCTTGAAATTTTCGTGACCAGGCGGAGCAGTCCTGCGTTCTCTGCATGAAGATAAAGCAGACTCTCCGTGTTGAGATCGGGGATGCAAGGACGCAGAACTCGGAATCCTAGATCAACAAATGTCGAGGGCTCAATGGAGCTCAAGGCGATGGCCAAGCTCTTGTCTGCCAGCTCGCCCAAATTTGGTTCCACGACAGACGATTGAGTCATGTTCAAGTCGCTCATTTGGGGCAGAAGCATCGCACCAATGATGCAAGCCGACAAAAGACTCTGGAAACGCTCAGGTGAGATCTGACTGCCACCTTCGCTTGACTTCTTGGTCCACGAGTTGCATAAATCAACCAGTTCCTCCACCTTCGGGGAGAAAAGCTCCAATACGAGTTTTCTCGTTGCGTAGAAGCTGCTGGGGTCTGCCTGGGGTAGAGCTTTATTTGTTTCGGGCAGATGAATACGGCTCTTTGGGTCGAGGGTACGTCGTTCATGCGGAAGGAGCAGAAGATACTCGTTGAACTGGGAAATCTCCTGCTGCACACTCCATGTTTCGCTGAGTGCTGTGCCAGACGCTGCTTGTTGACCATGGCATGAAAGCGGCTGCGCTCCGCAGCATAGTCGAACTAAGTTGACGAAGTCGAGAGGTCCAACATGGAGCGACTGATAAGATGAGTAACCCAACTCGTCTGATTGTGCGCATTGTCAGCTCGGATTGAATATAAAAAGACGGGGGGAAAACTCACAAGGATTCCACTTTAAAAACATCCACCTGATGATGTGATTGCTCGTAGCCTGGCTGGCACTCGGCAATCGAGCATTGCGTTCGTGGAAGAGGTAAGACATCAAGGATAGCGACGCATCGCAAAGAATAGCTGGTCCGTTGACGTCCGCCGTGGTGACGAAGCCGTCAATGTCTTCCGAGATTGTATGGAGAGGCAGAGTATTTGCGTCTAGTATGACTTGCAGCAAGAGGCACGACGCGCGGCCGGTTGCAGAAAGGCTTAGGGACCTTGCGGCTATGTGCCATAATTGCCTCCAAATGTCTATCTGACCTTCAGCAATGTGATGCAATGAGGCGTAACTTAACGTGTCAGCGTCTTGATGCAACGAAAATTAATCGACAGCGTACCTTGCACAAGCAATCAAGGCCCATGACGCTATTGTGGCATTCTTGTTTGATGCACAAGCCACCAAGTCTCCAAGCAACTCGCTGATCTCGTGAACTGCCGAGGCATTACTGGAGACCAGGAAAGGGATCAGTTGAAGAGCCGTCATCTGGTTGCCAATGTCCCTCGACTTCAGCTTGAGCCTCAGGCGGCTTGAGTTCTCCTGGACCCGCCGTCTCTTGCGGGGCTGCTCAGGGCTGTCGTCCCCAGCTTGAGGCGGCCGCTTCTGGGGTCGCAACATGATCGCTTCCAAAAGGGCTATGTTCTGAACTACAGCCCAGGGACCCTCCCCTTCGGAGTTGTGGGGGCGAAGTCCGAAAAGGCTTGCTCGTAGGGAGTTTTTTGGCAATGATGATGGAGCAAAGGTAACATCATTTAGCTGCAGTCGAAACGTGTCGCTTCGCTTCGAATACTCGAGCCAGAGGGGATCAATCAGACCTTCCAAGTCGTTCCGTACTGCGGCATCCCAGGAGTCAACCGCGAGGCTTTCGATGTGTAGATGCGTTAAAAAGATGGTTTTCGAAATTTCGTTTCGCAAAGCTTTGATCAGCTCATCCTGCGAGACCTTGTCGGCTCGCCACCAAAAGCTCATCAAAGGCAGCAGATTTTTTACCAAAGCATTCGCGAAGGTGAGGTCATCAGCTTGCGTTGCGGCAAACGTTGTATTGGCAATAGCAAAGCAGGCTGTTTGCATTGAACCGAGACTGAGGGTCTTGATTCCCAATACCCTCAGAGCCAGATCTGTGATATCCTTGGAGCGTCGCAATATGGGAGCGTTGGATGCCTGGACCAAGTGATGTAAGCCTTCAAGGGCGTCACGAAGAGGTCCCCCATCAGATTGAGTGGAACGCTTCTGGATTTGTGAGGAAGCACTGGACCTTCCAGTCGACCACGGTGTCGAGTTTGTAGGACCAGGGGAATTGCGGCTCGGGGCTATCACACTAGGGTGGGCCTCGCTCGGCAATATGTAGACGGCAACGTCAAGAAAAAAGTCGACACAATTTGCCCACGGCGTACCGTCCTTCCTGGACAAAAATTCCACATGAGACGGACGAGCAAGCACCTCGGCAAGAGCCTTGACATAGTCCCGAAGTAGTGGTGGCACAAAATCATCATTCGGACCGGGAAGAACCTGTGTGACATGATCAATAAAGGCGAGTAAGGTCTTTCGCCCTAGCTTGGCGGCTCCTCGGGAAGCGGTCACTCTGACCGCAGCCGCGCATTTCGAAAGCCGTGATGCCGCGCCGTTGCGTTTTGTCTGGGTCTTCTTCTTGTCGTAGAATACAGGCTTTTCAAAGAGAACAAGACTAAATATGGCCTCGAAAATCTCATGATAACTCTTGTCTTCTAGAGCGGTGCTGATTTGTGTTAGCAGACAAGCCCATGAAGCTTACCAACGGAACGGGAAAGGGGTGCCATACAGATTTGCAGCTCTGTTCTTCAGCAGATGGGTCAAATCTAGAGCCTATAAGAACGACTGCCAAATATCGTGGGAGTAGCCTCAGCATACCATCTACGGCTTTCTCACGGTCTTTCAAAGAGCCAGACTTAATATCTCCTGCAGGTCATCAATATCATGTCTAGCATTCCCACAGGGATGTGCATACTGGCAAGATTTCTGACCGTCGTCATATGTGAAGACGTCATTCTGAAGACACTCTTGCTCCCGCAAGGGCAGATTTCGAGGTGATGTGATGGCTGGCTCAGATTGGGTGTTGCTCGCGGCCGCCAGAGTTGCTGGATCGCGCCATGGACTCAGGGACGGTTTCCTGCGCTACTGAACGTTTGCTTTCGCCCGAAACGCAGGGAGTAAACGACGGAAATTCAAGGTGGACTTGGTCAACAAACAAGGCCATGACGTTGAAAAGTCGTGCTTCTGCAGGCTGCAACTGTACCAATCGCGCAGTATGAATCCCTCTCAGGGTCGTCTGCCCACGGGTCCGGGGGCTGCCTCCAGCCAGGCAAGGCAGCCTTGGGGGAGCTTCCCAAGCTCCCCAAAATAACCGGCAGAATCCACACCGCCCACAAGGATGTTTACATCGGCCCGCAACATCTGCGCTCCCGCCGTCGCATCCAATGTCAAAGTGCCTATCGCAGGGTTGCCAGCGGCGAGGCTGCAGAATTTCTGAACTTCGCTCTCTCCCCTGCGCCTTGCCGCCCGCCCAGCACACGACAAAGCGGCAGCGATCTGGTATCCTCCTACGCGTTTGTCGCCGTCGGGTGACTGCCCTTACTTCGCCGATCTCTCTTTCCACGATGCAATAGCACCCCATCGCCAAACATGGCCGACATCACAACGCTGGATGCCTTGCAGGCTTTCCACCGAGAGCTAGCGGCATTGGACGGTGGATACGGAGACGGATTTGAGAGTCTCGAAAATGAGTTTCTCGTGCAGACCTTCGAGAGGGAGATGGCCAGGCTGTGGGACAGCCCGCCCAAGAAGGAACAGAGCCGAAATATGGTAAAGTCAGGTACGCACCACGCGCACAGCCAGGGACTACGCAGACACAACGTCGCTGACATGGCCGTAGGCAAGCTTTCTCTGGATGGCAACGAGTATAGCATAAACGAGAAGTTTCAGCAGGACGCGCTGTTGCTTTCCGACGAAATCGACATCGACGAGCTGGACGCGGCAAGATGTCTTCTCGACTCTCATGACGACCCTTCGGTGCTCGGCCGATCTCTCCTTGAATGCGGTATCATACGTTTCCACCAGCAACGGAAATACCTCCTCGATGCTCTGAGGCTGCTCCTCGAGCTGGATGGCACGGGGGATGAAATCGAAGAGTCCAGCAGTCTCGAAAGCATCCAAACATTCGTCGCGGCACGGCTGTTTCAACCGGGGCCCAGCGGATCCAAGCGCTTCGTGCCAAAATGTATGGCCGCGATGGTCAAGATACGAACGTGGTTGCAGAGACTCGGTGACAAGATCGCGGCTGCACAGACGTTGAGTCAAGGGACCACTGGCGGGATATCAGAAGAGATGGAGACCGTCGAGTTTTCACGTCTGAGCCTAATACAGCAGCACGAACAGCTCGGGGTTATCCTTTGCCGCTGCATTGAGAAGCGACAGGCCGAAATTTCCGATTTCTTAGATTTCGTTTCCATATTGAAGAAGGCCGACAAATACGACACCCTTCTTGGTAAGCTTACGATGCTTCAGCTTCATGGCGTTCGCTGACGTTTGTCTTAGTGCACTTGGTGCCTGCCATTGGTGCATACATATCAGCCTTTGCATCAACAGAAGGAGGTTACGATCTTATCAGAGTTCGAGACTTAAACAGCAAGCTCTTTCCACCTGCGGATGATTCGACTTGGCCACTACCGCACTTGCATGCTGCATTTCGAGCTTGGTGGCTTGCTGAGTATAGCGGATTTTACCTGGATGATCCACCCGAATCTGCCATTCCTCCCAACACGGATCTTGATGAAGAGGATCGTCAAAGGTCAAAGCAGTTCCTTGACTCTCTAAAAGATGGAGCATTTGACTTCATGCTATCAGTTGCGGGGGATGTCAAACCGCCTGACTGGCACGATTCCGTTCGCGTTGGCATGCGCAACTGGCTCCAGAGAAAATCGTCACCTTTGCCACCCGAGTCAATCCAATTTTCCGGCTTCTTTCGCCTGTGTCTGATGGCGCAGCTGGAGGTGTTTGTGGATGCGTTCATCTCAAACTTGCCGGACGTTCTTAGAAGGCTGCGAGTCGAAGAAGACGAGCAGCGGCAGCTGAGCCAAGCGCATGAGCAAGATTTGGACCTGGAGCGCTTTTTGCTCATCATTGCTTACTCGTACGAAGGGCGCCCTGATGCGGCGGCGAACTTTTGGTCGGATCCGGACAGCAATCTTTCAGGCTTCATGCACTGGGCGTCTCGACGCGCGTCAACGCCATTGGTGACGGCTTTCTGCGAGATGCTGCAGGCCATTTCAGACAACGATGAGTGTGCCACCGCGGCTCATGAATTTCTTCTCGATGATGGCCATCACTCTTCCGGAAAAATAAGAAGATCGCAGTCTTTGACCTGGGCTCAGATATTTAGAGAGCTGGACTTCTTCTCTGACAAGATCAGGCAGAAGCCAACCGCGACCCAGACTGTGAGGTACCGCGGCGCAAAGCCGACCAACGACGTGCTGGAGATGGAGCCCGAATCTGCCATGATGCTTGAATGCTATCTTCGTCTTATCACCAAGCTGGCCGGGGAAAGTGAGACGACAAGATTGTTCCTGCTGCAAAACCCCAGCTACAATCTCGTCGACGTGCTTTACGAGTTGGCAAGCAGTCCCATCCCCCCCCAGCTCCGAGGTGGAGTGTTCATGGCGCTGAAGGCGTTGATGGCCAGGAAGTCTATTCAAGAAAGCCATACCATGTGGATGTGCTTGGAGAATTGGATCACTGGCGGCTATGCTGGACCTGCCACCGGACCACTTCGGCAGACGCAATCGGCTCCTCTCGTGTCAACGGAACGCATTCTGGATGAGATGAGCAGCGGCTTTGAGGAACCCGAGTCTTTCATACAGTTGTTGCTGGCGTTGGTGTGCCCAGCAAGAGACAGCAGCACGCTAAATGACTCCTTACCTTTCCCCGAGAGCCTCGGGTCAAGTTCTCGATACCCTGGTATTGAGGTCTACGTAGACTTCGTCATGGGTTTGGTCTTTGCAAACAAGTCTCAAGACCTCCAGGAGAAGCATCAGATCCGGGTACTGAGACTCACTTGCCTCGACTTCATCCTCACCTGCCTATCCACTTTTAACGAAGATCTCATTGTCATTGCGAATCAGACAAATATCTTGATCGATTCCGTTGTCTCCACAACAGATCTCGCGGCGTACGTGAGTAAACATCCGTTCGCCAGGGTCATGGAGTGGATGTATAACGACAAGGTCATGACTGCCTTATTCAACACAATTCACCAAGAACCAGCAGACGTTGGCAACGCTCCCCCAGACTCCCCTCTGATTTTGGGAATTTTGCGCGCAGTTGAGGTTATCTCGAAAGTGCTTGATCTTGAGGCTACGTATCATGACCTGGTCCGACCGCTCATCAAGCTACAGTCCAGTCAGAGACGCCAACCGGTTGCCAACGCAGCTTACGCTTCGTTTGAAGACGGACTTGTAACGAGGCTGAGTTTGGTTGTCGATCTGGGCAACTATTGCGGGATTGGTCATCCCGACGTTACTCTGGCCTGCCTGAAGCTCTTGGAGAAGATGGCATCATCATCCAGAATCACAGCCAGTTGGTCAGGATCGGGCCGACATACACATCGAAACAAGGCCATTGTTGCTCTTGAAGCGAACGGAGAGCATGAGGCGATATCTCGGTCGTTTGGCTCCGAACTGATGGCTCCATTGGAAGCGCAGCGCGAAGCAAATTCTCCCAACTACATCACCAAGATCTATATTCTGGACTTTTTGCTGCAGTGCCTAGAGACGACGCCAAAGGAGCCAACAATCGCTCATTTGCTGCTGGGCTTCCAGTGCGGAGTGGATTCTCTCTCTATCGACAACGGTGGATCTTTCGCAGCTCAATCGTCCTTATTCCACAGCCTGGTCAGACTTCTTTTCGAGGTTCCCTCCAGCGATGAGCAGGGAATGAGGCACTGGCTTATTGCTCTCAAAGCACGAGTGATGCGAATTCTGCACATTCTATGGAGTTCCCCGCTCTCTGCGCCGCTTGTTATAAACGAGCTTCGCGAAAACGAGTTTCTCTTCCACCTCCTGATTCGAGAGACTGTGATCCAACCTGAACTCCCGTGGGAGGGCCAGAATGTATCTTCAGCTCACTTCCCTATGACGGATGGCGCTCCCACGCTCGTCGACTATCTGATGCTGCGAAGCTTAAGTCTGGAATACATTGCCATGGAGTTGTGTATGATATCACAGGGCCGCAAGCCTAGCGTCAAAAGACGCATATACGATGCTTTGAATGGTCAAATCATTGGCGATAGCGACCAGCCTATTGAGACACCGACCGTTTTCGACCTGTACGATTTTCTGCTTCCGGATGGTATTTGGGACATTCCGCCGCCCCCCATCCAGTATTATAAAGATTTGGATCTGTCCGTCTGTTTGGAGAGCGATGCCGACTCAAATCAAATCTATAATGTGAATCGTGTGAAGGAGATCCTTCTCTTGAAACGAAGCGAACAGCAGAGCCAAGGAACCGTCATTACAGCCCAAGATTTAGCTGTAATCGAAAAAGAGGAGGCCATGATTGTGGAGTATCTGATCTCGTCCAACAAACAGAAGCAGATTGCAACCCAGTGCCTCAGAGTGCTGAAGTCATGGACCAGGTTGCTCTTGGTCATGGTCGAGTGCAATGACTTCAAGGGAACGGCGCAGACATCATTCTTCCTCCAGGGACTTCAGGCCATCCTCCCGAGTCTCGAGGCCTTTGCAGCGGACCGCCCCGACCAAGCCTTAGAGCTGGCAAGGTTGGCTCGAGTGCTTCTGTTCAAGCTTGACCTGGCGGCAAGCAACGGCGGAGATAAGCAAAGCGAGGCCATTGGAAACCTCGTCAGTGACAAGCTGTACCAGCTCTTCCAGATATGCCTTCAGGCCATTGGCAAGTGGGCTGGCTCTCCTGTGCTGAGATCGGTATACTACGAAATCTGCTACCGCTATCTTACTGGGATGGCCGAGCAAGGACCCCTGACCTCAAGCCGGCCTAAGATTACGAAAACGATTCGAGTCTACGGTGAGAGGCTCATCAACGCCATCTGCGATGATGCCTATTGCGGTGACCCTTCCTGCCAAGCTGCCGCATTTATCCTCCTGAATACCTTTGTCAACGTTGGTCGGCAAGACGGCGACAACCACGTCGTTGAGACACTGAACCGACTCAACTTCATCAGCATCCTTGTCGACTCGCTACGAAACATCATGCATGAGTGGCACGATGTGTTTGCATCTGGTATGCCAATCTCACCCTTGACACCGTTAGGGACCCGGTCACCTAACACGTCTCTAGGCCACGCCGACCAGCAGAATTATCAAAACGCCCGCATAGCTCTCCTTCTCCAAATTGCGCAGTCCCGTGCCGGTGCGAAGTACATCCTCTACGCCAACTTGTTTCGCACCATTGAGACCTCGGGCCTCTTTGCCGCAGATCCGGAACTCCAGACGGACTCTAAGAACCCCCGGGCCCTTGAGCAGCACTATGATCTGTTGGCCAAGATTACTCGGATCATCGGCGCAGCGCTGCTTAGCCGCGGCAGCCACAACATCGTACAGGGACGCAAATTCCTGACTGAGCATCGCATGCTGGTGACGCATACGCTGAAGCGCAGCGCCGGTATTGGCAGCGGGAATGTCGATGAGACCCTGGAGGAGCGGATCAGTGACCTTACAGACGCCTTGATGGTTGTCATTGCTGCGACTGGGTTCCTGGAGGTAAGCGCACAGCACAACTACCATGCCCGACGCGTGTGAGCCCGCGCTAACAACTAGGCAGTATGAAAGTGAATCAGCAGTGGTGTCGACCAAGCCGGACCACGTCTTGTTCCACTGAGAGATCTGATACATAGCAAGAAATGGGGGAAACGTGATTGAGCATGTCAAGTAAATGGCCACGGTGCTTCCGTGGATTAGATTTCGGCTGGGACTAGGCTCTAGCCAGGTGGCGTTCGGAGAAAAGCAAGTGGCACTCTGTTCATCTGTGACGAGAAAGTGCTTATAGAGTGCCTGTTATTTTTCTTCGCCAGAATATATCTGCTTCGATAGGCTCTTGCTTGAAATAGTACAAGGGCTGTCTGTTATTCACAAACAGCATCGAAAACGCTCATGATGCCCCATACAACCTTTCATGCACCGCGGAACCACGAACGGAATGTATCCGTCCGGTTCCAGCTCCCTTCATGGTCCAGCTCCCATGCGAGGCCAACAGATCAATGCCTCGTGACTGGCGTCAGGTGAAACCCAAGTACTGTTACGGCTCGTTGAGTGTCACGACAAGTCATCGGCCTTTCGCTTGCCCTTCTTTGTGGCCGTCATAAGCTTGAGCTCGAGCGGCCAGAAACCTTTAGTCTTGGTGTTGTACGACGAACGAGGCTTCATGTCTATCTTCGCACGGCACATTGGGCATTTGCCTCTAGTAGCATCGACGTGAAGCGATGAGTGGAGACATTGCTGGCAGTAAAGATGACCTGGGGGAAAGGGTTAGTGCGTGGAGCGACTCGAATAAAGATGGACACCTACCACAATGCGTGACCGTCAAGGTTGAGACGTCATCCATGCAGATGACACACTGAAAAGCCGATAGCTTGATTCTCTTGTCCACTTCTGGCTTCTTCAACTCTTCCAGCACGCCGTTGGCCTCAGTCAGGTCGATGGTCGTGAGCTGCTCAAACTCGGCGTCGTTGAGATTGCTGTCAACGAAGACATCGTCATCAGATGGCTGGGGCAACGCCAACGTCGTCGAGTCGCTGTTGGATTCCCCAACCACTCGCCGCCGCTTCGCCGCGGGTGCATCTTTCGGTACCTGGGTGGTGTCACGCAGTCGTGGGGGCGGCATTTCGATGAAAGAGCTCTGCGTACTGTCCGACGACATGAGATCTTCGCCAAAATCATTTGCGAAGAGCGTGTTCTGCGAGTCTCCAACACTGGATGCAGAGAGGTGTGTTGTGGATCGTGAAGGCGCGGCCAAGGTCCGCTCGCAGGCTGACGAGCGTCGGGGAGGGGCTGCGGAGCCGGGGTGCTCGGTAGCGTTGAATCGAGGCCGACCGGGAGCTTGGTCTGTCTGCGAGGCCATGCCGGCAGATGAGTCTAAGAAGGAAGGATAGCTGGATGGTGAAGAAAAAGTGCCCTCAACGAGGTCGTCGAGAATCTGACTTTCACCGAAGTCAGGCAGAACAGGCGAGGGTTCGGTCGGCGCTACGTGGGAGACGTCGACGCGGTCGTCGCCCCAAGCGGGTGTTAAGTCGACCTCGCAGTCAAAGAGTCGCGTCTGCCGGCCGGAGGGAGACTGGCGCCTTTGTCGGTTAGGTGTAGAGAAAGGCGAGGGCGAAGGTGGGTTAGTGGTGCTCGGCGCCGTTGCGGACGATGCGGAGGAATGATGTCTGGGAGAAGAAGATCGGACGAGTGGCGGACGCTGTTCAGGCAGCGGCGGCAGACGGGAGCGCCAGCTTTCCCGTCGCCCTGACGGACTGTCAGATGCATCAAGGTCCGCCTGGTCGACGGGCGGACCGGCGAGGGTTGCAGAGGTCGACATGGTTGCCTGCCGAGGAATGGGGTTGCGCGTGTACCGGGAAGCGTGTCGGCAGGCTGGTCGGTGCGCACGGGAGGAGCACGTCGAGGACGAGATTCGAACGGTGAATCCTGTGGAAGAGAGGCGACCCGGTCGAGCGCATTTAATCGGAGGCGTCCCCGGACGGACGTGGATGGTGTTGGAACAAAGTCGAGCTCAGGTGAGGACGCGGTGGGGGCGCTTCTGATTGTGGCGAGACGCCAGGTCGGCGGCGGTGGCAATGCTTTTCTCGGGCACCGTCCCCCTCACCACTGTTGCGCCAGCCAGCGAGCAGCCAAGACAGCCTGGCAAGGCAAACCCCTTTTATTTTATTCAGCTTCAATTCAATTTAATCTTCCGATCCCGAGCCTGAGTATGGCGCACTTTGGAGCCCACGGCACTTTCTGTTGTTATACACTCAACGGGCATAGCCGCCGGCTAGATCACGGCAGCCAACATGCACAGGACGCGCTAAGCGCCGAGTTCAGGTGGTCTCACTCTCCCAGGAACCACAGTCTGCTGCACCGTCCCGACGGAATAGCCACGTTGAAGCCACACAGAGAGCAGTTCAAACTTGCCCTAGTCATATTCGCGCCTTAAGGAGCCACAAACGTCCACTCGAAGGAGACAGGTCGGTCATGCAGGGATTTGCTTCGTATTTCTACTCGTAAGCGGTCCCCATCACCACCACATCCCCTCGTAGCTCAATAGGCATTTTGGTTTCACTTCAACTAGAAAAGACTTCGGCCTTGATTATACCTTCGTGCCGTCGCTCGAAAGAGAAACGTAGAGTAAGGTACCGAGTAATTCCTGCAGGGGTGCTGTTCTCCAGCATCAGATGCAGTTAGCAGCTACTCTCGACCCCACTAGAGCCGCTCCCTGCATTGCGCCCCCAAGGGAGATGACCTAATCCTGCAGGGAGCTTCAACGCCGCCCCTGCGAGCACGCGTTCGTCTCGTCGCCGGTCGGCATCAACGCAGCATCGCATCGCATCGCCCCGCGCGGCAACAGCAGCACCCATTGATATCGGCGCATAGTCGTCCTGCCGTGATGCTTCCTTGTCGCATATGAATGCGCTCGCCCCCGCTACTGGTCGTGTCCAGCGCGCCGCGACGGCCAGCTTCGTTCGCATCGCTCGCCACCATGCGTTCCGACGCCACGCATGGAGGGGCCATGTGCGCTGGCTGGCCGACGTCGCTAACGAGGCAAATTTGAAGCGGCAAGGCACTCTTGCAGGTGAGTTCTCGGGCGTTCTCTCCTGCTGTGGTTCTGTCACTGACCGCGTGGTGCCCAGTGTCGTCACAGGCTCGGTTCAACGAGATTGGCGTGCAGCAGCTCAGCTCTCACGTCTTCAACCAGATCTTCCCCGATGGCTGCGAACCCGCCCCCGAGGAGCTCGTCCGGTTGTGTAAAGACCATTTGCGAAAACATGACTTGCTTGGCAAGAACACCGACGATTCCGAGCCCATCGCATTTGATCTACCGCGGTTACAGGGCCGAACTTTGGACGAACACTTCCACAAGCTCGGCATGGACTGCGCAGAGCCGTACCTGACCTACGCGAAGCAATTCGTACGCGCCAACGTCCCCCCTAAACCGAGGAAATGGGTGCGCAGAAGTGGCTGGACCAAGTATTATCCAGATGGGCGGACGGAGCAAGTTGATGCGCCCGACGAGAACATGCTTTGCTTTGACACGGAGGCTTTGTGGAAAGAAAGCCCCTTCTCCGTCATGGCCTGCGCGGTAAGTCCTACTGCTTGGTATGCTTGGCTGTCTCCCTGGCTATTGGGCGAAACGAAAAACGACCGACAGCTCATACCTCTGGGCGACCCGAGCAAAGACCGAATAATTGTTGGACATAATGTTGGCTACGACCGAGCCAGAATCTCGGAGGAGTACGACATCAAACAGTCACGGAACGCGTTCATAGACACCATGTCCCTTCACGTTGCTGTCAATGGAATGTGTTCACAACAACGCCCGACGTGGATGAAGCACAAGAAAAATCGCGAGCTGAGGGAAAGGGTCGCAACTCAGACACCCGATCACGAACTTGCCGAGCTACTCAGCAACAGGAGCATGCAGGAAGAGGAGGAACTATGGGTGGAGAGGAGCTCCGTCAACTCGCTGCGAGACGTTGCCAAGTTCCATCTCAACGTCTCGATCGACAAGGCGGTCCGCGATGATTTCGGAGAGCTCAGTCGCGACGGGATTTTGGCAAAGCTTGAAGTGCTGATGGACTACTGTGCTGCGGATGTCTCCATCACGCACCGAGTCTATCAGATTGTCTTTCCCAACTTCCTCGACGTCTGCCCGCATCCAGTCAGCTTCGCCGCGCTTCGGCATCTTGCATCCGTCATTCTTCCCGTCAACAAATCTTGGGACGCCTACATCGCCAACGCAGAGGCGACGTACCACAAGCTGTCCGATGCGGTTCAGGAGAGGCTGGTTGGCCTTGCGGAGAAGGCACTGGAGATGAAAGACGACCCGATGAGGTGGAGAAATGACCCGTGGATGAAGCAGCTCGACTGGTCTGGCCAAGAGATCCGGATGGTCAAAGGCAAGCGAAAGAATGACCCCCCTCGGCCAGCGGCGAGACAGAAGAAGCCCGGGATGCCCCAGTGGTACAAGGACCTCTTCCCAAAGAACGACGCGCCAATCAGCATCAGCGTACGAACTCGCATAGCACCTCTTTTGCTGAAGATGTCGTGGGAGGGCCATCCCCTGTTCTGGTCAGACAAGTACGGCTGGGTGTTTAGGGTACCCAAAGCCGAGACTGCCACATACGTCGGGAAACAGATGGTGGAGTGCGTTTTCGACGACACTGAGGCTGCCCTTCGAGACGACAGAGATCACAGATTCTTCAAGCTCCCCCACAAGGATGGGCCAACGTCGCGATGCGCAAACCCCATGGCCAAGGGCTATCTGGGCTACTTTGAGAAGGGCACTTTGTCGTCGGAGTACACCTATGCAAAGGAAGCCTTGGAGATGAATGCGTCTTGCTCGTACTGGATCAGTGCCCGCGACCGTATCATGTCTCAAATGGTGGTTTATGGCAACGACTTGCTACAGGGTGCGAGCAAGAAGCGCAAAGTTGATGGTGGCGTTACCAGTGCCGAAGGATTCATACTGCCCCAGGTCATTCCGATGGGCACGATTACTAGGAGAGCGGTGGAAAACACATGGCTCACTGCAAGCAACGCCAAGAAGAATCGTGTGGGCTCCGAGCTAAAAGCAATGGTTCAGGCGCCCCAGGGCTACTGCTTTGTCGGAGCCGACGTCGACTCCGAGGAATTATGGATTGCCAGTCTCGTAGGCGATGCGACGTTCAAGATCCATGGTGGCAATGCCGTGGGATTCATGACGCTTGAAGGCACCAAGGCCGCCGGTACAGATTTACATTCACGCACGGCGAGTATCTTAGGGATTTCGAGAAACGACGCCAAGGTGTTCAATTATGGGCGTATCTATGGAGCCGGCTTGAAATTCGCCGCAACGCTCCTCAGACAGTTCAACCCCGGGCTGTCTGAAAGGCACACCATGGAGGTGGCCTCGAAGCTCTACGCCAATACCAAGGGCACCAAAACGAGCCGGAAGACCATCTACAAGCGCCCATTCTGGCGCGGCGGAACGGAATCTTTCGTGTTTAATAAACTTGAAGAGTTTGCAGAGCAAGAGCGACCGCGGACGCCGGTCTTGGGGGCTGGAATTACCGAGGCGCTCATGGGCCGTTTCATCGGCAAGGGCGGATACCTGACGTCCCGGATCAACTGGGCCATTCAGTCGTCTGGCGTCGACTACCTCCATTTACTGATTGTGTCGATGGATTACCTCATTCGACGCTTCAACATCGACGCTCGGCTGGCAATCACGGTTCACGACGAGATTCGCTACCTGGTAAAGAACGAGGACAAGTACCGAGCTGCCATGGCTCTCCAAGTGGCCAACATTTGGACGCGATCCATGTTCGCGCAGCAGGTGGGCATCAACGACCTGCCACAGTCTTGCGCCTACTTCTCCGCCGTGGACATTGATCATGTCTTGCGCAAGGAGGTCGACATGGACTGTGTGACGCCGAGCCATCCGACTCCGATTGCTCCAGGCGAGAGCCTCGATATGAAAGCTTTGTTGGAAAGGGGCCAAGAGGCGATGCTTGATCCGGCCACCAAGCCGGACGTCAAGTACGCGCCGAAGCTGGACGGCATACCGTATACCTCCCGCATCCCGGTGATGCAGGCCATACAGAACGAGTCGGGAGACAGCTTGCCATTTATCAGAGCCCAGATCGCGAATAACGACGAGGAGCTGCGGGATATCATCAAAGACATCAAAAAGGCAGAATCAGAATCGGCTCCCAAGGAAAGGCCGCTAAGCAAAAGATCACTGCGGAGTGTGCTGCCGTATCGCGCCCACCCCCAGCTTGTACCCATGGACGAGCCAATGTCCGTGGCAGATGCCATGAGCGCTAAGTATCGCAACGGCCAGGAGGGGAAGAACCGATGGTCTTGGCCACGGAGTTCCGCCAAGGGATCGCGTCCGGCTTCGAGGATTTGAGCTGGTCACCGGGCGCATGCGCGATTGTTTTCTTTGTATTTTGTATGATTGGCAATGTCGACATGTATAATAGTCTCCTGGGTTGGCTGTACTTGTATCGGGTTGAGACGATGAGTTTCACGACATGTAATGTGTTGTAGTATGCGCGACGATGCCAGTCTTCACACAAATTCAGAAGCGCAGCTGTCTGACGAGAGATATTCTACGTATCAAGATGGCCTTGCTCATTGGAGCTCGAAGCATCACAATCAGCAGTGCAGGTGCGGGGCAGTGGCTGCATTACCAGAGGCCTCGACCCGCATGGCGTTGGAGGGGCAGTTGGAAGGCACGAAGTAGCCGTACCTTAACCTTGACATCCCTTGAGCTCCGGCAGTCGTAAGGGCGGGGAAGCTAAGGTACTCGTACGCACGTCTGCTCTCTGCAGCATGTACGAGTACCTCGTATCCTCCCAAGCCTCCATATGACGACCCAGTCCAAGCACAGAGCATCACCGGACAGTCCACCATCGTCATAGCTTCGTTTGGGCGGCGAGGAGCTGGAACTCATTGCGTCCCACCTCTCCCTCTCTCTGGCCGCATCTCAGTACGCGCTCCTCACTCATCATCCGCTGTGCTGCCACTGCCTCCACGCAGCGACGGGCAGCATGGCCACCACCGAGACCGTTGCGCAGCGGCTCAGGGAGTCCAAGCCGCCGGCCACGGACAGGTTCACGTACTTGACCATCATCGACAAGTCGCTGTCTCCAGAGATCCTCCCCACGCTCCAAGAAATACTCGAGGATGTGGAGCTGACCAGTGACATTGGCTGGGACCTGGTCGAGATGCTCATCAACGTGCGCGGGAGCGAAGAGTGCCTCGAGAGCATTGCCCGCCTCGGCAATCCTCGCGAGGTCATCCTCAAGGTGTTGCAGGTCATGGACACGACTGCTGGCGAGGGGGAGAATGGCGCCGAGGGCAACAAGGCCTTTGTGACGCTGTGTGGCATGCTGGGCATCCTGCACCGGAGGCTGCAGGTCAAGGCGCCCTCGCGCTTCCTGCACACGACACTGGACACGGTCTACAGGTCCTACGATCCCACGAGCGCCGAGGCCACCGCCGCCGTCATTGCTCTCGTGCGGTCCATGTCGGGGCAGAAACGTCCACCACTGCCGACCCGCCAGTCCAGCACCACGCTGGACACGCCTTTCCAGGAGAGCGACCCGTCCAAGAGTGCGCCAGACCCAGAAGCCGACCAGTCCCATCGGATTGACGACAATGAGCCCCAAGTCATGCAGCTGTTGCTCCAGTCATTCATCACTTGTGTCATCGAGGCCTATGTCAACTCAAACAGCTTGGAGTGGGCTTCGAGACTTCTGGAGTACACATATCCGGAAAGAATAGTGCCGGGACGCAAGACGACGATGCAGGCGTTCAAGGAGGTGGAAGAGCTCCAGGCCAAAGACGCGTTGGTTGGGCAGCTTGTGGTACGTTCGGCTTGCACACTGGGACTTGCTCCTTCTTACGTTGCTTACATTGCTCTTAGGCGGCTGCTGGCGACTTGGGCCTGTCCAAAGTGCCATTCGCTCTCGTTGAAAAGGCTCTTGAGGAACCCATATGCCGGGAGCCTCTGGCCATGGACTTTGATCCCCAAAAGCCGGGGGAAATCAAGCTGTCAGCCGGTGGCCTGATTTGTCTCATGACTTACTTTGTCTTTGCTGCGGACGTCTTCGACGCAGACCAGCCGCGGCCCGAGATGCTCATGTTCCCGGATCATCACCTACTGTTGAAGCAGTTTCTCGGAGAGGAAGACCCGCAAACGCAGATCATGGGCAACCCTGGGACAGTCGAGGCTCTGGTGGTCCTTGCTATATGGCTCGATGGCCAGCAGCGCATCACGACGGAGAGCACCATAGCCGAAGCAAACTTCATGGCCTACCATCACCTCATCACCCTCGTGTCGGTGTTTCACCCGAACCTGCGTGTCCGCAATGCCGCGACTGTCATCGCTGGGCTTGTGCTGCACGCCGACCCCGACGAGGAGGACAGGCTCACCATCCTGGAAGACTTGCTGGAGAATTGCATGTTTTCGTCGCTTCAAGCTTGCGCCGTCTCTTGGCTGCGCGAGGAGATCATCACGGCAAGGAAAACAAAGTCTCAGGGGCGGTTTAGCAGCCCTGACTGCCTGGAGTCTCTGCAGTACACCCTCTTCCCCAGCCTCACGTACCTCAAGGAGGCCGACAAGGACATGCTGTTGGAGTTTTGGACGCAGAGCGCCCCGTTACTCCTGCAAGCGGCCAATTTCGCGCTGTTCCTGTACGGAGGGAGCGAGTACAAGGACCTCGCGCCGGCAGGGATGGCCGCGGCCATCCAGTACAGATACGTGGAGCCGCTGTTGCAGGCGGCGAAAACGCTGTCAGCGGAGGTGGACGAGAAGGGTATCGAGGCGCTGGACGCAGACGCCGAGGTGCTGATGCAGTTGAGCATCCTGACGGACACGCTAGGTAGGGTCCCGCTGCACTGAAATCGCGAAGGACCTCCGGGGTCAGATCCAATCGAGGCGAGGTGCACGTGGCTACGACGGGAGCTCCGTGGTACGGCGCACGGGATGTGTGACGACAGCGGGCAAATGGCCCTGGCAGAAGAATGGTCTCTGCGCTGCGTATCGGCGTGTGACTTGAATGAAAATTCCACGTTTCCTTGTTGCCACTCGCGTCTGCCCATTTCCTCGATGGTCACCCGACGAGAATGCACGACGACGGGGCATTGCAGCCATAAAGGCCGATGCCGAGGAGTGGACGATGGATGGAAGGACCGCGAGTTTTGGTCCGCCCGCGCCGCAATGAATGAATCAAGCAGCGCCCAGACCCGCCACAGACCCGCCCAAGCACTGACAGGGATCCACCGAGTCACTTGTCGTGCCTCGGACCCCGGACCCAACGCGAGCGTGCTTGGCTTTTTCCCGCCGGTGATGTAACCAGACATGGGCGCCTTCAGGCCACTGCACGGGCAGGGCAAGAGGGATTCGTGAGGAGTGACTGCGAGTGCGCCGCGGCAGAGCGGCGACAGGCGTGACGCCCAACGGATCAATTGGCCGTGACTGCGCTATATTGCGCTGCATTTTCTGTGCCGGCGCGTTGGGTGCAGGAGCTCGGCTGGGCCGGGAAGGTTGCCGCCGTCACACCGGCTAGGCGGCGGCGCGAGAGCCGATCCTACGAGGAGGTAGTAGGCTTTATCTATTCCTTCGCGCAGCGTCGCCCCTGCCTCGTCCAGCTCTCAAAACTTTTGTCGCGCCTCGCCGAGACACCTGCCGCGCAACGCAATGGAGGACCAAGACCAAAAGCCGTCTTTGCTGCTCAGCACGCCGTCGGGCGAGCTCGTGGATCCCTTGAGCGTGCCGCCTGCCATCGAGCAGCCCCCGGAACCACCAGCCCTGTCCGAGGCAGAGAAGCGACAGCGACAGAAGTCGACTTCGTTCCTCACCAACGAGGCTTCCCCGAGCGATCGTCTTCGTCGGCCGTCGTCGCCGGGGAGATACCTGGGCGCACAACTGCCCCAGCTCACCACCTCCCGAACGGCGCCCGAGCCTGTGGGAGGCAGGAGAGGGACCGTCTCATATCCCAGCGGCGTTGTATGGCAAGGAGCCCGGGGGAGCCTTGTGGGACACGAGTCGAGCTCTTCGTCCGATGACGAGGACGCTGGGCCGTCGGCCCTCGAGCCGCCGGACGGCGGGGAGGCTCTCCACAAGGTCATCACCAAGGGCACCACCAAGGGGAGACGTCCCTCGCGTGTAGACGCCAAGGACACGTCCAAGTTCCATGGGTTCCACGTTGCCGAAGAGAATTTCCAGACAACGGGTCAGGTCAGGAAGGACGGCCGGCTCCGCATCACGGTCCACGAAACGGCCCATACTGGCTACATTGCCAAAGCGCTCGGCGCAGCGGCGCACAAGGTGCTGCCCAGGAGGCTTGGGACGGGGCTGTCCGTGAAGCCGTTGCCAGGCACGGGGTATCCTCAGCGCGTCACCACGGTTCCGCCCAAACTCAACATTGTCATCATGGTCATTGGGTCCCGCGGCGACGCCCAGCCTTTTCTCAAGATCGGCAAGGTTCTCAAGGAGCAGCACGGCCACCGCGTCCGCATCGCCACGCATCCGGCATTCAAAGACTTCGTCGAAAGGGACTCCGGGCTCGAGTTCTTCAATGTTGGCGGCGACCCGTCAGAGCTGATGGCCTTCATGGTCAAGAACCCAGGCATGATCCCGACCATGGAGACGGTCAAGACGGGCGAGATTGGGCGGCGCAGAGACGCCATGGCAGAGATGTTTGAAGGCTTCTGGAGGGCCTGTGTCAATGCGACGGATGATGAGAAGGACCCTGACAACTTGAAGATGATGACCGACAAGAATCCCTTCGTCGCCGACGCCATCATCGCAAACCCACCGAGCTTTGCGCACATCCACTGCGCCGAGGCACTGGGCATCCCCCTGCATCTCGTCTTCACGTTTCCCTACACACCAACGCACGCTTTTCCGCACCCCCTGGCGAGCATCAAGAAGTCAAACCTCGACCCGGGGTACACGAACTTCATCTCGTACCCGTTGGTAGAGTTGATGACCTGGCAGGGGCTCGGCGACTTGGTCAACAGATTTCGTGTCGAGACGCTCAATCTCGACCCCGTCTCGACATTGTGGGCGCCGGGTGCGACGTACCGCATGCATGTTCCTTACACGTACCTGTGGTCGCCCGGCCTGGTGCCCAAGCCTGAGGACTGGGGCCCAGAGATTGACGTGTCTGGTTTCGTGTTCCTTGACCTGGCCACGACGTTCAATCCGTCGCAAGAATTAGTCGACTTCCTGGACGCGGGAGAGCCTCCCATATACATCGGATTTGGGTCCATCGTCGTCGATGACGCCGAGAGGTTCACCGACATGATATTCGAGGCCGTCGAAAAGGCCGGCGTGCGAGCCTTGGTGTCCAGGGGCTGGGGCGGCTTCGGGCGCGAAGACGTGCCTGACAACATCTTCATGCTCGGCAACGTGCCTCACGACTGGTTGTTCCCCAAAGTCAAGGGCTGCGTCATCCACGGCGGCGCAGGGACTACGGCCATCGCGCTCAAGTGTGGGCTGCCGACGATGATTGTGCCTTTTTTCGGCGACCAGCATTTCTGGGGCAGCATGGTCGGCAGCTCAGGCGCGGGCCCGGATCCCATTCCGTACAAGCGCTTGGACTCGGACACATTTGCCGAGGGCATCAAGTACCTCCTTACCGACGAAGCCAAAGCTGCGGCGGGCGAGATCGCCGATTCGATTGCTCGCGAAGGCGACGGAGCGGCCAATGCCGTAGATTCTATGCGATGGCATCTCGACCACTTCGGACCGAAAACGATGCGCTGCTCAATCCTCAAGGACCACGTTGCCGTGTGGAGGCCGAAGGGTTGCCATCATCTCAGGTTGAGCCCGCTGGCTGCTACCATGCTGGTCGAGAGCGGCAAGATAAGCTGGAAGAGGTTGCGGCTCGTGCGGCATTTGGAGTGGAACGACTTCGAGGGGCCAGGCGAGCCCGTGACGGGTGTCGCGGGCTCTTTGACCCAGACCTTGAGAGGCATATTCACGGGGATAGGGGCCGCGCCGTATCGGTTGGGCAGGACGGCGAAGAAGAGGATCAGGAAGAGGATGCAGACGAGGCGCCGCAAGCAGCAAGAAAATGGCCAGCACTCGGACGGCGATGCTCAGGACGAGAGCACCTCCAACGGAAACTCGTTGAAAGGCAAGCCAAACGACGCCAGGAGGCCGTCGATCGCGGCTCCTGGTCCCGAAGCATACCTCGCCGACGTGGCCAAGAGCGTCAAGATGACGACCATGGCCATCGCCAAGGCGCCCGCGAGCCTCCTCCTGGCTCTCGGCCAGGGATTCCACAACGCACCGCGGCTCTACGGCGACGACACGGTGCGCCGTCCGACACGAATCACGGGCATCCGTTCCGGCCTCGTCGCCTCGCGCAAGGAGTTCGTGTATGGCTTGTACGACGGCGTAACAGGGGTGGTGCGCCTCCCCGTCCGCAGCGCGCGGCGCGAAGGCACACGGGGCTTCATCAAGGGCACGGGCATGGGCTTCATGGGCTTCGCCCTCAAGACGACGTCGGCGTTCGTCGGGCCCGTCGCCTTCACCCTGCAGGGCCTCATCAAGCAGGCCGAACGGCGCAAATCGCCGCAGAAGGCCGTCCGCCGCGCACGCATCCTGCAGGGCCAGCTAGAGAGCAGCGCGCTGAGCGAAGAGGAGCGCGCGCGGTTGACCGAGAGCGTCATGGAAGGATGGACGGTCCTCGGGGAGCTTCGCGCCGCCGTCGAGGAGGAGATGCGCCGTCGCGGCTTCGCCGGCCGCGTCGATAGCGTTCTCCTCGACACGAACCCCATGTTTGCCGAGATGGACGTCGCGCGCGAGTGCCTCGAGCAGCTGCGCGCCGGGCGCCCGCTCGACGAGGTCCTGGAGGCGCACGGCGGCGAGGTCAAGTGGCAGTGGGTGCATCACCACAACGGGGACGCAAAGCGCGGGAAGGCGGCCGCCAAGACGGGGGCCGTGGACGACAAGAATGCGGCGGAACAGCACGGCGAGGACGCACCAGAGAAGCAGGGGCCTGCGCCAGATGGCGACGTCTCAGCAGAGAAGCAAGAGCCTGCGCAGAATGGCGAGGCTGTGGGCGCACCGCCGGCTATCGCGGTCGCGACTTGAAACGTTGATTTCCTTTGTGTTGTTGCGTTAGATATACCCAGAAAGTATCAAATAAGTGCTTCGATATAATAGTATAGCTTTATATAGTGTAATTTTCCTTTGACGGGTCATCATTATAATCATTGACCCCACGTCCCAACCAGTGGTATCGTCGCAATGCACTTCAACTCTGCATCCCAAGTGCCATCTGGCCTCGAGCCTCGACGCCTCATCGCCTTCGGTCTCTGTCGTAGTCTCGGTGCCGGTCCCTTTGCCGATCGTGGTCGCGATGCCTCTCCCTGTCCTTGTCCCTGTCCCTGTCGCGCTCCCGATCCCGCTCCTGCTTGTAGCTGTCCTCGTGCCTCCTGCCCTCCTTCCGCCTGCTCTCCTCGCGCCTGTACTCGTCGAGCCGCACGCGCTTCTTCTTGGCGCCGTTCTGGTTCCAGCCGCCCAGGTCCTCGGCCTCCTTAAGCTCTTTAGCGCCAAGGCCGAGGCGGTTCGCGCGCCGGCGCACCTGCTTGGGCTTGGGCCCGCGCTCCTCGCCGTTCCAGCCCATGCCGCGGAGGAGGGCGGCGCCAAACTCCTCGACGGGCATGGCCTCGTAGTCCTCGAGCGTGGATGCTGCGCCGGCGCTCTCGGCGTCGCGGCGGTAGGCGTCGTCCTCGGAGATGGCCGGCTGGTGAATCGTCTTTTGCTTCTTGGACGTGCGCCCGAGGAGGGCGTCCATGGCTTCTTCGTCGGCTGTACGCTCCGGCTCGGGCGGTTCTGGTTGGGCTTGGCCGTTGGGCTGCTCTGGACGCTCGTCTGGCGCATCATCAGCCAGCTGGCCGCCGTCGTCGTCGTCTTTCGCAGGCTTCTCCTTGACCGTCAGACCCCATTTTATCTCCTTGTCCTGGTCTGCAGGTTCCGTCTCGGCCGTGGTGGCGCCTCGTTGGGCTCTTGCTTCCTCGGGCAGCAGATTCTTGCCCGGTCTCTGCGCCTTCACCTCGGCCCTCCAGTCGCGATTGGGCTGCCTCTCGATGACGAGCACCTTTTTGGCCGTCTCTCTTGCCCGCCGCTCGCGGTCCGTCTCCGCGCCATCTGCGCCGAACCCTGTGATGGCCTCGTGGCGGCCTCTGTGGTGGTGCTCGTCGTCAGACTCGGAGTCGGAGCCTGCCCCCAAAGCGTGGTGGCGCGGCCGCTTGCCCAGGCTGGATGGCGGGTTGGGACGGGGCGATGGTCTGCTGGAGGATGCAGGCGTGCCGAATTTGATGGCGATGCGCCCCTTCTCTGGCTCGCCCATGGCACGCGGCGTGGGAATAGAAATGTCGGATGTCCTGGTATCGTTGGAAGAGTCGGGCTCGACATCCAGGAAAAGAAGCGGCCCACATGCAAGTGATAAGATACGGGGCGCGATGCGTCAGCCGCAGGCGGCATTGTGTGGCGGTGGACGCGGCTGGTGCGCCGGGTGGGATTCTCGGTCCATCTGCGGTTCAAGACTGGATTCTAGCTTGTCGTCATGTCGAATCCGTCGCGCCAGCACTCATCTAGCGTCCCTCGCCCCCCACCGGCCTAACTGCAGCACCGCTTCTGCCGTCTTGAACGTGCAGCATCCGCTTCGTCCAACTCGCGTTGCGCCCTCGCTCATCCAACAATGTCCGACAACGTTGGCCTGTCCACGCCGCGAGGCAGCGGAACCTCTGGCTACGTCCAGCGCAACCTCGCCCAGGTGCGGCCGCGCGACCATGGCGCGCCATATCCCAAGGACCTCGACAGCCTGCGACACAAGCAGCGCCAGCCGGACAAGGGCATTCTGGAGCACGATCGCAGGCGTCAGATTGAAGTCAAGGTGTTCGAGTTGAGAGACCAGCTGGAGGAGGAAGAGTACGCTCCTGACACGCGCATCCTCGGTTGACATGCTAACCGCCTTACAGGGTCGACGAGGAAGAGATTGACCGCCGTTGCGACGAGCTGCGGCAGAGGCTGACGGCAGAGTCAGAGTCTGGCAAGGGCCAGGGCCCACGGCGGACGTTCAAGCAGCATCAGGTTCACGAAATGGCCGACGCCAAGATCAAGGAGAGCGAGCGGCTGCGAAAGGCGCTCAAGATCAGCTCCGACTACGAGGAGGGTAGCCACTGGAAGAGGCAAGAGGAGAGGCTACGTGACGCATTGCAAGATGCAGACGGCGAGCGGAAGGAATAAGGCCAGCCAGCTGGTAATTTACCGATCCAAAATTCCGGCGTGGACCTTGAAGGGCACGCAAGCCGCATCTACACCATTACCTACACCGACGCATGCAGGATGCAGCCAAGGTAGCAGACGAGAGGCCATCCAGCTGGTTCGAATCGTGCGACAGATCTGGGATCACGGCCGCCTGGATATATTCGTTGCGAGGCCCGCGAACATTGCCGCTTTTGAAGTCTCGCCTGCAGGCATACTGTGGACATGGCCAAACACTGATACCTGGGGTGGAAGGATCCCCAAATCACACACGTCGTGCGCACAAGGAAACATGCAGGCGTGTGAGGACGCAAAGCGTAGCATGAGATGGACGATTCAGTCGACAAGAAGACGTCTCGTCTAGCGTTCGCTCAGAGAATCAAATTGTACGATATCAATTCGCGCTATTAGCGTTTGGCCTCCAAGTCTGAATCGTGCCACCAAGCAATAGTACAATCATGGGCAGCCTTGGCGGGTAGCTAAATTTTGATTGATTTTGAAGAAGAGGAAAAAGGACAATCCACACCGTCATACGCATAGTCATATGTACCGAGTACAGTTTATTCCATTTGTCTTCAAATGCGTTGCGACGGATGCCAATGAGACTTGGCCTACCCTAGAGACCGAGAGTGGCAGACCTGGGAGATGGATGGCTTGGTTGGTCTGCCACAATCGATGCAGATGTCCACCGGTGGTAGGTATTTTTAGATGCGACAGTAGAAGGCGCAGGCAGAAGAGTGCTCGAATGATGGCATTGTGCGACGAATCCACGTAGCTTACATGCCAGACAGGTGACCTATTGAGAGAGTTTGAGCAAGGAAGCTCCCGTCATTTCACAACGCAGATTGCACATTGCTGGGCCGCGTCCGCATGCATGCAGGCCGTGCCGTCTACTGTGCACGGCGGTCGGTGGCTGCCAAGGTGGCCCGCGCTGCCAGTATCCCTCCACGCGCCGCAAGCGCACACAACCCTGTTAAGGCTTCCGGGTTCCCCGTACAGTGCGACCCTTCTCCACCAACTAATGGCAGGCCTCCCCAGCGGGCTCAATAGCGCAGGAAGCCTACGCGCGCCCTCGCCGCCGCCCTGTCGTCGCCCGGAATCTGCCCCCTCCCTCTGGGAAAATCTCGACCACCGCTAGCAGCCCCCCCTATGATCCCCCAAGTCCCTCCCCCGAACCCGGGAACCGCAGCCTAGCAAAATTTGAACACCACCTCGCCCTCCCCCCAGCACCTGGCGACGCCCTCACCAGCAGAGCGACCAGACCGAGCGAAAAATTCAAATCGTCGACGCGGCATCAACCACCACGCTTTCCATCGCCGCGCACCCCGTCCTTCATCTCCAGCGGCCTCGCTCTGCATCCTGGTGCATCCGTTTGGCCCGCAAACGGATGTCGCGACCGCCGATGCTATGACTGAGGTCGGGCACGCCGACCTGTCGAGGCTGCTTCAATCCAAGCGCAATGACTGCAGGTGCGTCGCGGCCCATCTGAAAGAGCGATTTTTTCCGATCCCAACGGTGGTATTTTTGTGATGCTGACGATGCGCAGTGCAATCGTAACGTCGCGGAAGCGCAAGCTGCGCGAGCTGTTCGCGGTCGCGACGCAGGTCGACACCCTGCCTGACGATGGCTTTGCGAATCCCGACGCGCCAGCGGCCACGCCCGCCGAATGGCAATTCCTGCAAGCCAGCGACATCTTACAGTACGTCTCAAGACTTGAATCCCGCCTTTTTTCTTTCCGCACGCTGCTCCAGCACTTCGTTTAGTTGTTGTAGCGTGTTCCCGCGATGCATTCCATCTCTAACGCTAACTGACCTTCCGCAGGGGCAAGACGCTGAACGAGCTGAACATCCCCGCGAGGCCGAAGCCGTCCCTGGAGAAACTGAAGCGATCGATCACCGACTCTGCCGATGCAGTCGCGAATCAAGCACCGCCGGCGACGGCGGCTGAAGTCCTTCAGAAGGCGACTTCAAAAACTCAGAGCGATGCAACCCTTCCTGACGCCTCGTTGCCGAAGGACGGAGACACTGCTCCCGTAGCCCGGACGACCACGACGGCCGACGAGTCTGCAAGAGCCACGATCACCTCGCCGAACCTTAAGGCGCCGCCGCCGTCTTCGTCTCAAAACCAGCCGTCGCCAGGACGACTAGTCAACGCCAACTCGACACTTGTTTCTTCAGTCGTACCTCCGACCACAGGAAGTCCCGATGGCGCGATACAGAAGCACTTTGCCGAACTGAACGGCATCCCAAGCGACGAAGTTGCCGGCCAACGGTCAACGCAGGTCAAGTTTCCGCCTGGCACGAAGGGTTCTCCATCGACGATTGCGACGAAGGATGCGCCTACAGGATTGTTGTCTGGCGCCGCTCTGGGAGGTGGCACTGACGGCAAAATCGTCTCTCGGAGCGAGGGCAATGCGCCACTGTCCATCAAGCTCCCTGCCGACACGTCCAAAGTTCCAGAAGCCATGTCAACCCCAGGATCAACCGCCGCAAGTGCCACGACACCGGCTGTCCACGATGCGTCTACAGATACGAGCCCGGACAACGAAGGTCCACGGTTAGGCGGTGCGGCGGAGCAAAAAGAGCCACTTGCGAGCAACGATGTTAGAAGCCAAGGAACCGCCATCGATGTTCAGGATCAGGGTTTGAGTGCGGAAGACCAGCTGCTGCAGGAGTCGATTCAATCTGCTGCGGCCGCAGTCAAGGCGGATGAAAGCATTGCAGCCGTTGGCTCCCGTGTCATGCCCGATGCGTCGACAAGTATCGCATCGAAGCCCTTCACTGCGCCAGGTGAAGCTCCCCCGCCGTCCGCTTCCACCTCAACTGTCCGGCTGCCTTCTGCAGAAGTCCCGGACAGCCAAGTTGGAGCGCCAGAGCAGATGGATCTGGATACGTCCGACGTCAAGACCGAGGCCCAAAACCAAAGCATTCTGTCTTCTCAAGAAGCATTTACCGCCCCTGCCACAGAGAAACTTCCGCACAAGGAGCAACCACAAGCAGCAGAGCGAGCCGTGACGCGAGTATCCTCTGGTGCCATGCGACTGAAGTCTGTCAGCGAGATCGTAGGGAGCACGGCGCGATCAGCCCACATCGCGGATCAAGAAAGCACCTCTAAGGAAACCCATGATCAACTAACACCGGTCACATCAACGCCACAGTCACCGGCCTCAAGAGTCAAGAATGCTGGCACGGCGAGAAGAGACAGGATCAAGGGACATTCCTCGACGGTTCTTTTCGGAAAGCAGCCAAAGCGAGTCGAAGACAAGGCGTTGGTGCCTGGCCAGAAGGAGACGATTCAAGCTTCTGACGACTACTACACCCCTCTTTTTGTGCAGAATTTCACCGGATCTTCGAATTGGATGCAGCCTCTTGAGCGAATCCTGTTCCAAGCAAACAAGACCATCTCTTCTCCCGACGCCCACCTTGTAATCCAGGATCACCAGGCCTGCAGGGTCCTGAGAAGAGTATATCACCTGCAGCAGCATGACAAGTGGTCGCTGAGGCAGCCAAAGCGCTGTCCAGAGCCAACCCGACCACCGTCCCAGTGGGATGTATTGCTGCAGGAGATGAAATGGATGCGCACAGACTTTCGCGAAGAGCGAAAATGGAAAATGGCGGTTGCACGAAATTTGGCGTACGCATGTGCTGAATGGCACGAGGCCACTCCTGAGGAGCGCACAATACTTCAGGTCGCAGCTGTCATTCCTCCAAAACGCCAACTCGCAGAAGGTGACGTGTCCATGGTTGACGTGGATGAGGATGGCGCGGAGAGTCAACCCACGCCAGATCTCGTGTCGTCGGGAGACGTAGATTCCCCGCAGAACGTGGACGATCTCGTCGAAGACTTCGTCGAGACAGTGGCTCCGTCAGCAATCTTCACGCTGCAGGAAGAAGATGTGGTTTTCGGGCTCCGAAGAACTGCTGCTGCTGATAAGCTGTTGGGGGAGCTCCCCATGTACGGGTCGCCTCTGAAAATCCCCAAGTTCGACGTGACCGGTCCCGAATACGACCCTGATGCGCACTGGCGCCGCCCTGCTCTGCCACTGAGCAAATATGTCGAGGGCGAGATGAAGCTGGCGCTTCCAGGCCCACCACGAAAGCGCAGCCGATTCAACTACGAGAACGAGGACTCCGATGACGAAAAGGACGGCGACTTCGTCGCCGACCAGCTCATCCACAATGTCACGCTCCCTCCCAGCACGGAGGAGGTATCGTTGTTTAATCCAGAGTCGAAGCATATCCGCGATCGCCTTCACGCTGGCCACCAGTTCCGCCCACCGTCGGAGCATCCGATGCCGACTCAGGGTTTCTACGAGTCCCGAAGTCCGTCTCAGTGGACCATGTCCGAGGACGATGAGCTTCGTGGGCTTGTTCGGGAATACTCGTACAACTGGTCCTTGATATCAAACATGCTCTCAACGAAGTCGTCCTTCATGGCGGGTGCTGAGCGGCGTACGCCATGGGAGTGCTTCGAGCGGTGGATCAACCTCGAAGGGCTTCCAGCAGATATGCAAAAGACGCAGTACTTCAAGGCTTACAACAGTCGGATCGAGGCTGCCCAGAGAGTCATTGTGCAGCAAAATCAACTTGCAGTGCAGCAAGCTACAGCATCTGGGGGCGCCATCACCCCGGTGCGGCGAAGGCCCTCTGTTCCCCTCAGAGTAGAGAGACGTCGCAACCAGAAGCACCTGACGCTGTTTGATGCCATGAGGAAGCTCGCCAAGAAGCGGGAGACTGCCTTGCAGAAGCAGCAGCACTCTGCTTCGCAGAACGCCGCCAACAAAAAGAACAACGATACCGTCTCCCAGAGACCGGCGAAGACCCCCAGAGATTACAGCCTCATGCGTTGGGAACGTGATCAGGCTTTAGCCGAAAAGATGGCGCAATATGCGCAGCGGCAAGAGGCTCAGCGGCGAGCTGCTATGCAAGCCAGAGCACAGGGCCAAGCAGTGCAAGTCGCCGGGGCCGGTGGCGTTGGCGTGCCGGGCCAGAACGCGAACCATCTTGCTGGCAATCCTGCTGTCAACGGCGTCGCCCGCCCCATGCCGAACCAGCTCGCCGCTGCGGCTGCTGCCGTCGCGGCCAGCCAAGGTCGGCAACGCATGCCGATGCAGGCGCCGGCCAATGGCGTTGGTGTCGCAGGCGTCCAAGCCCAGATGACGGGCGGCGGTGGCCTGTCGGCGCCTCCCCAGATGAATGGAGCGCCGACGGCGCAGATGCAGGGCATGCCGCCACAGCAGAGGCTGCCGATGCCGAACCAGCAACCGGATGCCAACCTGATGCTGCGCGCCCAGCGCATCTCGGAGCAGCAGCGTGCTGCCGTCCAGATTCAGCAAGCGCAGCAGGGCCAGCAACACCACCCGCAACAGCAGAACAACGTCGGGACTCCCGGTGCGACCGGTCAGCAGCACTCGCCGCCTCTGCGGAACGGCGTCAACGGCATCAGCCAGCAGGCCTTCGTGAACAGCGCGCAGGCCATAATGGCATCCTACACTGCCTCTGCAGCCAATGGCAACGGCCACGGCTCGCCGCAGGCAAACGGCTTGCACATGCCGTCTGCTGCCAGCGCTGCCTCTCCTGGAGCGCGCGTGCACGCTCAACTGCCCCCCGGGATCACGGCGCAGCTCAACCAGCTCGAGGCGACCTTCCGAGCGAAGCACGCTAACCTGACGCCCGAGCAGGCGCGGCAGCTCGCGACGGAGCATCTCACGCGGGCCATGATGGCACAGCGGCAGAATGCCATGAACGCTGCCGCGGGCGCAACGGGTCAGGCCGCCATCACAAACAACATCGCTGCGACCACGAGCCCGCACCAATATGCAGCGTTGCTTCGTCAACAGCAGCAACAGCAGGCGCAGCAGCAACAGCAGCTCCTCCAGCAGCAGCAGCAAAAGGGTACACCGCAACAGCACCACCAGCAGCCACAGGCACAACAGCAGAAACAGCCTCTGCCGCCGCACCAGCATCAAGCCCAGCATCCGCAGCTCAATACCCCGAGCCAGGGTACGCCTGGACCCCACGCCGGCACCCCGACTGCCGCCTCTGCCAGTCCCGCGCAATCTCACCAGCGTGCCTCCAGTGGCAGCGCGACGCCGTCGGCCGCCGTCGGCAAGTAAGGCGCGGGCACTCGGCTGCCGACCCTTGGGTTTGTATTCTGCAGAGCTATAGGGAAGCTTATCACCAAGCTGCTGCTCACGGAAACTTCGCATTGCTCTTTGGTAAGCTTGACATGGCAACGACAATCGGCCATCGCGGCGTGGGTTTGGTTTCTCGGCTCAGGATCATGGATGGGATGGCGGGCCGTTGGCAAAGCGGCATGCAGGAAGCGGAAATGACGCACGAACTTCTTTACGTATTTAATTGTCGGGCGCTGTAGCCTCGCTCGACGACTTGCCCAAAAAGCGGCAAATGAACATACTACCCCCTTCTACAAAGTACACTTGATCAGTTCTCTGGATCTTGCTTCAACCCATGTGTGTGTTGTGATGACGTCGTAGCCTCGAAGTTGGGCTTCAGCAAACGACGGGCTGCATCAAGCAAATGCCAAGCTCACCAGGAGCATGGAAAACACAGTGATGAAACAAAAATACCGTCTATGCTCTGATGTACTCGTGACACGTAATGACTGCTGAGGCCCTAATCGCCATGTCTATAGAGTACAGTTCCCCGTCCCTAGCTCCCGTTGCCGCCGCCTCCCCTACCCCCGTCGCCGTGGAGCAACAAATGGGGTTTGATAAAGTCCTCGTCGAGCTGGCGGAAGAGACCGGCGGGATCCTCGGCACTCCAGAGTTGCCTGATGGTGCCCGAGGCAGTCATGGGCGCCGCGGTTGGCGCGTCTCCCGAGGCGCTCATGAAGGGGCTCTCAGAATGCGATGGAGGGTTTAAGCTTGCTTGCGAATGGGGGGACCGGCGGGCGGGCGGTGGCAGGTCGGACGTATCGATGTCGCTGCCAATGTCCGAATCGTCCATGACGGCGCGGCCGAGGAGGTCGGCGCGCTCAGAGTCGTCCTCGCCGCGACTTGAGTTCTTGCGGCTCAGGCTCTGGTTTCGAGCGCCCGTATGCGGCGACGAGTGGCCGGACACATATGTCGCGGAGTGATTCGCTGGACCGCCGAGGTTGCTGAGAGCGACGTTTCCGTTCCGGCGTGGTTGATACCCAATCGCGGAACCAGACCGCTTCGCCTGGAGGCCGCCCCCGAAGGACTCAATGTCGAATTCATCATCGCTGTCAATCTCCTCTACGACGCCGGTGCGGATGCCCAGAATCTCCAACATGCGGGCAGTCGTGCCGCCAAAGATGATAACTGTCAGCACGACCACGACCAAGACTGTGGCCCGAAGAGCATAGGAGTTCTCGCCGGTGAGAAGGGCTGCCAGCGCCACGCCGACGGCTCCGCGAAGACCCGCCCAAAAGAGCATGGCCTGGTAATTGTAAGGTAGTTCGTCCTGGACCTCGACGCCTCTTCGTCTGGCTCGGTACCGAATGAACCAGTTGATGGCCCTGGACAGGGGGAAGACGGCGACCCATCTTGCAGCGACGACGGCGAGGATGGTCACAATGATAAGAGGAGGTTCGAACTGAAGCGCGTTGTCCGTGAACAGAGCTAGACCGAGGTATATGAAGATGAAATTCTCAGACAACTGCGACATGACCTGAAAGATGTACTTTGTGGTGAGCTGCGTGCGCCTCGACATGTTGAAGTAAGCATAGTGCTTGAGGGTGATGCCGCAGAACAGCAACGAAACGATTCCTGTAGCCCGTCAGCTCCGTCACCAGATACGTCTGCGCACTAAAGGCACTCACCAGACATGTGCACGCCATGCGAAAAGAAATACGTCGCATAGGAGATGAGCACAATCAGACAGCTCTCGATCTTGGGCAGCCTCCTCAGGTAGGTGAATTTGAGGAGCAGGGCAGTTCCTACGCCGACGATGACGCCGATGAGCAAGCTGCCGAAGAATATGAGCAAGAAAATCCCAGTGCCCTCAAAGAAGCTGAGGATTCCGTAGCTGGAATGATCTCCCTTGTTGTACTTTTGCGCCGTCTCGAATATGACAATGGCAATGGCGTCGTTGAGTATCGACTCGCCGAAAATGATGGTGTAGAGCTTCGGGTCGACCTTGTAGGTGTTGAAGATGGCCAGGATAGTGACCGGGTCGGTGGCAGAGAGGGTCGCGCCGACGGAGATGGCGTCGATGAAGGTCAAGTCCAGAGAACCAGGGAGCAGGGTGAAGATCCACAGTATTAAGCCGATGACGACGGCAGAGAGAAACGTTCCGGCAAAGGCAAAGGTCAGGATAGTGCCGATGTTGCGGAAGAAGTTGGCTTGGTGCAGCTCGTAGCCCGAGGATAGGATAATGGGCGGGAGGAGGAGGTTGAAGAATATTTGGAAGTCGAAGCTGATGAGAGAGCGAATCGAGTCACCTGAGGTGACGAGAAGGATAAGGCCGACAGTCATTCCTAATGTTTTTACCCAAGTTAGCGGCCATAGGCCTTGATGCACTTCCAGGCGGTGTCTTGTCGTACCTGCAAAAATGGAGATGACTGTTTCGTGGACAGCCGTGACCTTTTTCATCTGCAGCATGTAGCTGGTGAAGAAGGCGATGATGAGCAGCATGATGGAAATGAAGAGCGCCCATGCCGCGAAAAGCTCCTTTTGCGCCGAGTCGCCTTCTGTGTCCAAGTCGTCAGCAATCCGTAGCGCAGCGACGTCCGTGTCTCGGATGTTGGCTGCAGCGACGCACCTTCGGGGTCCGTATCCTGGGACTCTCGCCCTGCAAAAGATGGTCAGTCCTGGAGCATATGAACGGCTCAGTTGGGTGGCAGACGCACGAAAGAGCTGGAGGCCCATGTCGGCGACGTGGGCGGAGGACAGCATCGCGGTCGGCGCGCAGTTCGAGCGTTTGGGGGGGGATTGGCGGCGAGCACGTTGGGCGGAGGCTGCTGTCGAGGTTGAGGCCTCACGGCGGAACGGGTGCGGAGAGCATGAGTTGGCTGGCGGATCGAAGCCGCTCGAGGACGGGCTGGATGCGCAGCACTGCGCCGATGTCGCGGATGAAAATGCGCTGAGGCGGGGCGGAGTGTTGGATGAACGAAGTCGACAGCTTGCAACTATTCGCAGCCAAAGGGAGTGGGGGCTGGTTGACGTGGAGGTGGGACCCTGGCACCCTGGGAGCACGGCAGCTGCACCCGCACGTCCAGTGGGCAGGACTTCCCGATCAGGCACAGCACCGGCGCGGCAGGTCGGCGCGGAGGGCCGACTCCAGGCACCGGGCTGCCAAGGTCGCCAGTACCTGAGTCCCAGCAGGTCGGGACGTTGGCCGCGCAGTAGCGGGTACCTCGATGTGCCGGTTCGTGATGCTCGTCGGCACGCGGTCTGCCACCTTTACGAGTAGCATTTCTCTTTGCGAGACCTTTACTTGCTATATCGTCCCGATCTTGCCTACGTACCTTCACCACGGTACCTTACTTGAACTCCTTGTAGGTACGTTTGCGGGCCCTGGTGTGAAATGGCGCCTCACCAGGCATCACAACTCCGCCATCACGTAGCCAGCTGTCTTTTACATGTGTAGATCATAACATTAAAAATTACTAAAAAGAAAATACTGTACTGTGAAAATACTCAACGCGTTCCGTGTACTTTTCAGAGCTCACATATACAAAATACAGACGCTCCAGTCTCAACTCAGGTCGGGACCGGGATCCCATTGGTGATGGCGTTGTTCACCTGGATGACGGCCGGTCCCGCAAGCGCACTGGTCACCACATCGTCGGCTGTAGCAAAGTCGCCCGACGTCGTCAGCGCCGCATGGCTGAATCCTTGCATGACGTACTCCTCGTACGGGAAAAATGCTTGGAAGGTGATTACTTTTCCGTTCCACTGGACGTTGCTGATCTGCTCAGAAATGGGCTTCTGCTGACCCGTCGTGTAGGTGAGGAACAAATTGCTGCCATCCTGGCCGACGTAGGGTTGGGCCGCCGCCGAGTTGGTCAAGTCGGCGGTAAACGAGAGCGTCTGATTCTGTGGCTCGATGGCGGCCACGGCTGCTCCATTCGTCAGGATGGGCGGGAAGATGGGCAACTTGATGTTGGCCACCGAGTCTTGGCACGAGCCAGGCACGATGAAACTCTGCAACGCCGACCAGGCGAACGGGGCAGGGACTGTGGTCAGGAAGGGCGACTCGGAAGGCACCTTTTGCAGGACGACGCGATAGTAGCCGTTCTGCTCGCCCTCTTGGCCGATGATGGAGGAGACGATCCGCACCACGTCCGTTTGGTTGTCCTGGGCGAACAGGACGTTTGCACCCTGCAACGCGCCGAGAACGACGGCGGTGAAGGTTTCGGCGAGATTCACGGCGTCGTGGAGGTTGGACACCGGGAATTGGTACTGGCAAGGCCCCGGTACAAAAGCGTTGGGGGCTCCCGCTTTAAGACTGGCCGCGGCCGCGACGGCGTGCTGCTCCTCTTGCTAGACATCCGCGCCGTTAACAAAAGCCGTCAGCCAGAGCCACAACGGATAACACGTACGGCGAGAACGGTCTGGAAGATCTTGACCAAGTCGTCCTTGTTTGCAGCTCCGTACCCAGGAGCTGCATTGGTGATGTTTGCCACCAATGAAGAAAAAAACGCCGTCTCAAAGACCTCGTTGGCTGTGATGAGCTGGAAAGCCGTGATACTGTTGGCGCCGAGGTTCGCTGGCGCCCCAGCGGGCAGCAGGCCACCCGCCTGCATCGCTGTCAATTTCTCCTGGTCGGCACTAGGGTTCGGAAACCCATAATCTGGAATAGTCGCTCCAAAAGCGAGGCCCAGGACGGTCGACAGGGAGACGAGTCGAGACAGCATCGTGACGGCAGAGACTTGGTGTAGCTGTCTGGTGTAAGTGGCGATGTGGTTTTGCGTCTTCTGCTCCTTTGGTAAAGTGCGGCCAGGCGTTTATCTAGGTAGTTCTCCTCCACCCGTTGCCGGCCCGCATCCGTTACCTGCTCCCAAAGGCTCCATGGAATGCACCACCATATCAAAGTCTATGATTGTATATTGACGTTTTTGGTCGCACGTTGACGCTCCCGCCTCGAAAACATGACGACTCAGGGTGGGAGGCGGGTCACCCACAGCCGGTTCATCGCCCGCTTGTGAGACCCGCCCACGCTGCCGCAAGGGTCGGAGCTCAGTAAGGTTCTCCCCGCAAAAAGCACTTTTCCGAGAGCAATGGTCGTCGTCGTGTTATGTTGTTTTGTACGCCCGACACACTGATTTCGGCTAGCATGTGTCCGTCCGAAACATCTCACTGGCTGGCGGATGTCGTAAGCGTCATAGACAACGCCGGATGTGGACATGCCGGGCAGACGCCACTTCCGCTTCGCCCGCGAAAACAATAACAGCGGAGCTGGACCTGCCTCGGAGCTCACTATATTGGAGGACGTTGAGAGGCGAGCCATGGTAAGGGGAATCTTGGCCGGACTAGAACGCCCTCATAAGCCTCGAGTGTTCACTTGGCGAAATGAGGAGTGCGTAGGACAATCCAGCTGAGAGACTGTCGCATTCTCGAGCGTTTTGCTACGATATCTTCGCAGCCTCTGCCAAAACGAACCAAGTCGTGCCTGCCATTGCGGTGAAACTGCCCTCTAGGCTTGCGAAAGGTTGCTCGAGGAGGCGCGCAGTCACCTAGATCTAAAGTACGGCTGCTTCATCCATGCAGAGAATGATTTGCAGCCGGAGCAGGATGTTTAACTTCTTGTGCCACCAAACTCATCAGCCACCATCACGAAATAAATTTCCGAGTGTAGATTGACTCGCAAGACTGGAATGCCGTCAAACCTGTAGGTGAAACACCCCTAGATAAGATCTTGTTCGAAACCCACAATGTTTTGCTCACAGCAAGGCGTGGCCTTCAGTTATGGCCGTACTTTCGTCGATCCCTGGACTGAGCCCAGGGGTGGTAGGTTTCTTGTTTGTGCCTGGCTAAATCTGGATCTTATCAAGCCCATGTTAAATGGAGTGGACATGTCTTCGAGGAACAGATTGTACCTTACGATCTGATTTGAAATTTCCTCGATATCAATGGAGTCATGGAGTCAACAAGTAGGGGCTAGGGTCACATATGCTGCGTAAGAGCTGGCGTATTAATTCCACTCATCGGGTCTTTCGCTTTCCAAAACTTGAAGGCAACTACACGTAAGTGTCCCTTGTCAAAGTGGACTGTTCATACTCGAAGGTGTGGGCTGGACGCACACATGTATTTGAGGCAGTAGCCCTGAACTCAAACTGGCCGGCAACTGCGAGCCTACAGCTGCCAAAAATCAGCTTCGTGCAGATAATCAGAATAGCGTTAATACATCTTCAAAACCGCGGCAGTAGGCATATATGTCAGCCGCGCTCTCGACTTGCCCTGCACACGCGAATGAGCCGGCCAATAAAATATCTGTCAAGCTGCCACAGAAAAACCCTTCTGTAGACGCCCCAAAAATAAAAAAAATTTAAAAAAATAAAAAAATAAAAAAACCCTTTTGCCCAGCAACTACTTCTTCAATCAATCGTTGAAAGGGCTTTACTTGACGCTAAAGTTTCTCCGAGTCGCTTCGCCCCTGCAGAAAGTACTTCGCTGTTCTGCCGTGCCTTGCGCGGGTCGGCCTAGCGGGGCCGCGCCGCTTGAGTGGGTCGTTTTGGTCAACCAACCGTCCAGACGCCCATTCTATCCGCTCGTCGCAAGCAAGCTGTCAGCTTCGACCGCAAAGGCTCATCACTTGACTCCAAAACGGAGGCGCTCCCTCACAGCCACCCGATGTATGCGAAGCTTGCCTTGGCAACTCGGCGGAGGCAACAACAAAGACGATAATGTACCACCTCGCCAAGGGCCTCTATCTCTATGCGACGAGCAAAGAAGGTCAGCCCTGCTCCAGTTCCCGCGACCAGACGGAACTGCTCTAACGCTCCAGCGACGCAGAATACTCGGTCATCCTCCTAGGCCTCGACAATGCCGGCAAGACCACGTTCCACGAGCAGGTCAAGTCGCTCTTCCTGCCCAACTCACCCGAGCCCAAGCTCAAGACGGTACCCACGGTCGGCCAGAACGTTTCGACCGTAACTCTCCCCGACATGTACCTTAAGTTGTGGGACGTCGGCGGCCAGCTGTCGCTGCGCAACCTGTGGCAGAGCTACTACGCCAGCTGCCACGCCATCGTCTTCATCATCGATAGCACCGACATCGGCGACGGCACCCTCGAGCACGAGAGCAGCGGCCGGCTGGAGGAGTGCCGGCTGGTCCTCGAAGACGTGCTGCAGCACTCGGAGACGGAGGGCGTTCCGCTCCTCATCCTGGCCAATAAGCAAGACAGGGAGGACTGCGTCGAGACGATACGCATCAAGGAGGGGCTGGTGAAAAAGGTCATGGAGGGCGAGAAGGCAGGCGCCATTCGCGACTCGAGGGTGCTATCGATGAGTGCCTTGACTGGCGAAGGCGTTAGGGAAGCCGTCGAATGGCTGCGCACGAGGGTGCAGTGGAACAAGGAGTCCCGGCCACCCGTCATGAGGTAGCGCTCTGGGACGCGGCGGCCGGCGGGCTGGGCTCTCCTTGATGCGATTTACGAGCAATGACTCTGATCTGCATGTGTGTCTGTGGGTTTGGCACGGCGTCTTGGATGGATAGATCTTGCGCCATCGTATTTTCGTGGCAGACATGGGAGCGCTCGCGAGGTTAGATTTATTGGGGGGGTATCATCATGCCTCGATTTTGATCTACCGTATGCGCCTTAAACAACATGCCCTCTGTCTACCTTTCGTTTTCGGCCGTGAGCTCCGCCATCAACCCGCCCTTGTCTCTCCGCTTCGCGTCCTCTGCCAGTTTCCGGTCCACGAAATCCGAGAACTCCTTGGACTTGTTCAGCGCCGTCTGCGCGCACTGCACAAAGACGGGCGCGTCGATGTCGCTGCCGCCAAGCTTGGACACCTGGCATATCTCACCGTGCTTATTGAGACTGAAGGTGCAGCTGCTCACACGCAGCTGCTCCTCGAGCCAGGTGGTGTCGAGGAGGACTATGTCGCCGTCATCGCCGAAGAAGCTAAACGTGACGCAAAAGGGCGAATGAAGCCAGCTCAGGGCCACGGGCTCGCGCTCGGCCGGAGTGTAGACGGTCAGAGCTTCGCCCTCCATGCTGGTCTCGGGCTTGCGGAAGTGGCGCAGGGCGGCGATGGCTGCGAGACAAGCCGTGTCGAGGAGGTTGCCGTCGTGGGAGAGGACGTGGAGGTCGGCGCGGATGGACCAGCACTTTTGGCCGGCGACGAGGCACAACGACTCGGTATCGAGGGCGCCGGAGCGGCGGATCGTCTTCTCGAGCAGCCGTGAGAGGAGCACCTCGGTTTCCGTGGGACGATTGACCTCGAAGGACGGGGCGACCATGGGACTGAGCTCCGAGGCGATACTGAAGATGCCGTCAAAGGGGCGGTCGGGGAAGGGGACCGTCACTTCTGCGGAGACCTTTGCCGCAACCCTGCGCGCAGTGAATTAGCGAGATGGCCATGCATCAATGAGCAACACATCGTCGTCCATACCTCGTCTTGCCGCACCGGACCTCCACAACGCCAAACTCATCGCCAAAGGTGAGCTCTAGTGGCCTGAACTGGTCAAACTTGCGATTGTCCAGGCGCAACCCCTCCTCCAGAGCCTTCGCCACAAAAGTTCTCTCGGAAAGAGAGGGCTCCGCTTCTCGAGGCATGATTATTGTGAAATTTCCCTTCTCAAGAATGAACTGCGTTCACTGATGTAGCCAAATGAGATGAGCTCGTTGGGTGTGAAGCTCGTTGGAGAATTCTGCCGGGCGGTGAATTTTGGCGCGGCGGACGGATCGCCAACCTCCCGCGGACCCTCTTTACATTGTCACCCAGACATACATCTTAGCGGGTCTAGGCTGATGAATCCTAATCGTCTCCAAATTTTTTCTGCCTCCCCATATACACGGAATCTAGGGGAACTCTTGACCACGGCAGGAAGTACCTCACAAGAGGAGCAATGAGCCACTAATCGGCCAGCTCTCTTAGTGACCTAGGCTCTCAAGTCCCTCCCGCATGGCTTTGAAGTGACTCCAGTCGTGGCTGTCCTGCGCCAGGCTCCAAGCCATGATGCCCCCGAGCTTCTTGGCCTTGACAATCTCGTTGAACTTCTGGGCCATGAATTCGGGCGTGTCCCATGTCCAGTACTTCTTGGTGCTGGGGTCCCAGTACCATTGGCCGCCGTTGACCATGTCGGTCTTTCCATTCTTGAGCACGTTGGAGAACTCTTCTGTATTGAAGTTCTCGATTTCAAAGGTCAAAGCCCCTGACTTGCCCAGGTCGGCGCCGTTGGGACCCTCCATGAGCACCGTCTGGCAGCCTGTGGGCGAGTCACACTTGTCCGTCGTCTCGAAGAACTTGGCGTAGAAGGCAAAACCGAGATTCATCTTGCCGGGCGTCATGCCGCGCTGAATGTACGTTTCAACGGTGGCTTTGGACCTTCGGACCGAGGTGTGGTGGTTAGTGACGTTGTCCCGGCGGTTCATCAGGTCGTAAGTCATGACCTGGAAACCAACTATCAGCTGCCTCCCTTTTTGAATGCTCCGGCATGCGGGTTTAGATACTTACGTTAATGAAGTCGACAATCCTGTCAATCTTGTGAACCTGCTCAGGGCTAAAGGCAATCATGTCGCCCTCCTTGCCGGGCACAGCGATGGAGAGTTCCTTGTCGCCGATGGCGGCCTTGATTTCAGTCAAGAGCAACGGGTATGCCTCGATCTCCCCCGTCTTCTTGTTGTTTGGGATTCTCTTGTAGTCCTCGCCGTTACCGCCCGGATATTCCCAATCGACGTCTTTGTCTGCATCAGCCGTGCTTTGATAGTTAAAGGTTTTCGAAGGACTCACCGACACAGTCGTAGCCCAAGCTCGTCAACGCCTTTGCGACATTCTTTGCGAAGTTCTTGCGAGTCTCATCCGTAGCAGACGCCGTGCTGAAGCCGGCGGTGTCTCCCCATCCGCCGATGGCCATGCACACCTTGGCCCCCGTGTCAAACAGGGCGCGGACATCGTTCACGGGCATGAAGGGCGTGTAGACAGCGTCACAATCATTGAAGGTCGTGGACGGGGCAAATGCGGTGATGACATAGTTGACGCCCGCAGTGACGTCCTTGCCCGGAAGCGTCGTTTTGTGCCATCTACAAGAAGGAAAAGATTAGGATGTAGTCTCTCAATTCACCCCAGAAGCACCTACTGATCAAAGTACATGACATATCGCGGCGAGGCCGAGACAACGGTCGTCGCGGCCAGAACGGTGAGTGCCGAAGTGCGCATATCCACTGATCTTTGCCGACAAAAACAAGATTGTCTATTCAAGATCACAGTGAAAGTTGAGACTTGAAATATAGGGAAATGAGTGGTGTCACGATTGGCTTGAGGCCAATCGCAGTCGAGATATTCTTCCTCGAGCCTCGTAGGGCCGTGTGAATTCAATAATGCCCTGGACTCAACGGAGATCGACGATTGCAATAATTAAAAATGTTGTGAAGCTGAACTTTCTGTGGCAGCGAACAGGATCAGGAGGCAAAAATACTGAAGACACGGCCAGCACTTTAAATGCATACAAGAGAACCCCAACAATGAAAGACAATGCATCGTGGTCCGAAACGCAGCGTCGCGGCTACTTTGACGAGACTCTGAACCAGTCAACCGCTATTCGGACAGTGGGCATTCACAGTGGAATGTGCGTCAATCACGAACAACGACCTGTCGGATGAATCAGTTCAACGTGGTGGCATTCGGCGCACCTGTCCGAGGAGGCATTTCTCGCACATATGAAGGATTGGAGGTATATCGAGGCGACGACAGGTCTCTCTTACTATCACAATCCTATCAGGATGTTACAAAAGTCAAGGTGGCTGCGCAAGAGGATTTTGTTTGGTTTCTAGTACCCTCGAAAGCGGAGGTACATGTACAGTTGACGATCGATGCTTTCCATCTTGGGCTTCTACTGCCGTGGGCCAAGGAGCTCGTGAGCCTTCCTCAATGGCACGGCACAATGCACGGCTTTTGTTGCACATGCATGTAGTGCTGCAGCCTTTCAATCCTTTCTCTCCAGCTCTTCTGCGAGTAGATAAGCCTCTCGGCATGAAGCGCTCTTGACGCGTGGACGCCAATTGAAAACAAATCAACCAACACCAGCTCGTGAGTTTGAAATCAATCTTGGACGTTGCGTCAGCGCTTTTCCTTTTTTGAAATCTGCGTGCGCGTACCCCTGACGCAGTACCGCTCGCAATTGCTGGCGAAAGAAGCCGCCAATCTCACCCCTCCACTTACACTACTCTCGTTCATGGCTCTACATGTGAGACCTGCGGACGACCCCGACCCGCGAAATCGAGTGGGAAGGGCCTCGCGATTATCCCTGGCTGGTTGCAAGATGCCAATTGATGAACCCTTTCAAGACAGCATTGGGCAGGCCCAACGGCGCCGATTCATCTGGCTCCCAGCGTATGGTGCCAAAGCTGTTCCAGCTGCCCAATTCGACGCAGCGAGGCATCCTTTACCAAACGCAGCCTGTAACTCACTCTGATGCGTTTTCAGCGTCAATTGGCTCCCCGGCGTCGATCTCAAGCCTGAAATGAAACCAACAACAAAGACTCCTGTTTGAGACGGTTGGTATGTGGTGATGCGGCAGGGGAGGGTACCCGTGGGCGGCGTACCCGTGCGCACGTACGCCGTGACGTGGAAAGGAATCGTTCATTCGAGTTGCGCCCCTTCCCCCATAGTACGCGTCACTAGGTGAGATTAACAAGAGCTTCAATCGCCCAATAAATGCCACAATAATACCCGTTATTTAAGTTCTTGCCTGTGTCTCTTGTGGTATCTGTCGTCAATTTTGGCCATCAGCCGTCAACATGGAGGAGACGACGCCTCTTCTTCGCGGAGAGAACGGCAATCTACGCGCTGCGGCATCCAGCTTCCAAGCGCGGAAACCAAGAACGGTCGTCTTCCTCTTGTCTTGCATGGTCTTCTGCCTGTCATTCTCAGGCTACTTGAGCAATGTGCCCTCAACGCAGCTCCTTGAGGACAACATCTGCCGCCATTATTACGACAATGACGTGAAAGAGGCCCTTGCGTGGCCGATCGACAAACGATTGTGCAAGGCGGATGTTGTGCAATCCAAGTTGGCGTATCTGAACGGCTGGCAGTTAATGCTCGAGGCTATTGTGGGTATGTCTCCCCCATTCTGATCCACAAGCATGCTTCAGAAGTGCTGAACTGTCCAGGACTGTTGGTTGCCTTTCCGTACGGTGCCTTGGCCGACAAGTGCGTTGCGATTCCTCAACTTGCCTATCATGCTGCGAATTTGGGTTGACTCTTCGTTGCAGAATCGGACGCAAGCCCGTAATATTCATGGCTCTGATCGGCTTCACGCTATCAAGCGCTTGGATTGGACTCGTGCTCGCGCTCGACCAGAGGGTACCAGTTCACTTGATTTTGTTATCGCCAGCATTTGTCTTCATCGGCGGCGGGAGCTGCGTGCTCGTATCCGTGCTCTCTTCAGCCGTGGCCGACGTGACAACCGAAGAGAACCGGTACATATGATGTTTACGAGCCCAGCCTATTTCCACTTTCTAACTGTACAATAGAGCATCGGCGTTTCTAAAAGTCTCTCTCGGAAGCCTTGTTGGCGCATTTGTCGGGCCCGCCGTCTCTTCCGGCCTTATGCAAGTCACCTCGCCATGGGTTCCGTATCTTGCCAGCTTCGGGGCCATGTTGCTGAGCGCTCTCACCATGATCTTCGTGCCCGAGACGCTACCCCCAAGAAAAGAAGATCCAGATAAGGAGCCGCTAGAGGACGACGCAACGGGTTCTACCCTCAGACGACACCTGCGACACTCGGCTCACCAATTCGAGGTGTGCTTCACCATGTTGAGACAGCCTGCATTGGCCATAGTCCTCATTACATTTCTTACGCCGGTGCCGATTGCCATCGCAATGAGCCAGCTTTTCGCGCAGTACGTCAGTAAGAGATTCGACTGGTCTCTTGCCTCGGCTGGCTACCTCCTCTCCGTGCGAGGCACTGTAAACGTCCTGCTGCTCCTTCTTGTGTTGCCTGGACTCTCAAAACTGCTCCTATCTTCCTTCTTCAACAACAGGTTCTCCGTGGCCGGCAAAGACCGCCTCCTTGCACAGATGTCCGCTGCCTTCATGACACTAGGCTGCCTACTTATCGCCGGCAATGGCATATCGCTTGTCATCGGCGGCCTCATCATCACCACACTCGGCAATGGGCTAGCACCAATGTGCCGATCCCTCGCGGCGAGCTTTGTCGATGCCCACAACACGTCAAAGCTGCAGACTTTGATCGGCATCACGGAAGCCATCAGCTCGCTCATCGCTGGCCCGACGCTTGCGGGGCTCTTTTCCAAGGGCATGAAGCTGGATGTTGAGTGGATGGGGCTGCCGTACTTGTGTCTGGCTGCATTTCTGGCGCTGACGACGCTGCCTATCTTCTTCTTGCGGCTCCCAACGAAAGCTCCGGTAGAGTTGACCATGAGTGAGACCGATGGCCTCGTCTATTCTCAGAGCGTAGAGAGCGAATGTCTCTTGGGTGGCCAGTACTCCGCACACGCTCCAGTAGAGGATCCCATGGCGCGGCCAGGACGCTCGAGGTATCGGTGATTTTGGCGGAGATCCTACGACGCCCATCATAGGCGTCTGTTCCATTTCATAGCGAATACATAATATTGCCACGGATCAACGTTGATTCTGATGGACTTCAAGCAAGGGAAACAACCTGGGCTATGGCAACCAGCGCGCGCCTCAGCAAACAACAGTGCGCCTGCCCAGTTCCATTTCCAACTTATTTTGTCTGGCTCATGTTACGATTCATGTTAAAGGCTGTGTGTTGTACCACGGCATCCACATCGCTGTACAAGGCCCAAGCAGATGTAGATGACAGACCACTGTAAGCACTATACTTTTGTGCTCGTCTTTGAGCCGACAACCTGACGAGGGGAAAATTCATGTGTTCAAGGTAATGGGACACGTTGAAAATTGGGGAAATGTATACATTTGGCCCGATACACGAAAACAGTGTGCGTTGCACACTCTTTAGAAAAAAGAAGAGAGGATATAATCACTTAAGATAAGGTAGGTGTCGGATGGCGGAGTGCAGCCAAAACCTCTGAAGCTACGAACGCTCATTGGCCCGCAGCAACTGCTAGTACCCACGCCAACGTCGGAACCTACTTTTCAACGGCATGCTTAATTCCGCCTTGCTTCAACAAACACCACCCTCAACGCACGCGACATCCTCGACTCTTGACGATCCATCGACGCTTCAAGATGACCACCGCCCACAGACCGACATTTGATCCCGTCAGTGCCCCTCCTCTCGCTCACAATACAGCTACAGCATCAGCATCAGCAGACTGACCGTCCTCAGGCTCGTGGCAAAGAGGCCCTCCGCGGCCCTGCCTACCACCAGCGTCTCCTGCCCGCCCACACCCAGCTCAAGTACCGCAAGGCCGGCCAAGGCGGCGACGCCGATGACGAGCCCGAGCGAGACCTTGCATCCGAGCTCCTCGCCGCCGAGGCCGCGCACTTTGCCAAGAAGAACGGCCGCCCACTCCCCATCGACGACGCGGAAGCGGACGGCGAATCCCACGCAGCGCCCGCCGGCGAGAAGCGGTCGCCGTCTGTAGATGGCGAGGAAAGCTTGGCGGCGAAGCGGCGGCGCATATTAGAGGAGACGCGGGAAATTGATGCCGACGACAGCACCGACGAGGAAGAGGACAGCGGGGAGGACAGCGACGAGGACTCAGACGATGAGCTTCAGAAGGAGCTAGAACGTGTGCGGCGCGAGCGCGAAGAAAAGAAGAAGCGAGAGGTATTTCACATCTCAGCCTGTGCTGGACAAGCCCGCCGAATCACATGCTGACAAGTCGATGCAGGAAGCCGAGCGCATAAAAGAAGAAGAAGACGCCCGCGAGCGCGACATTGCCTACGGCAACCCGCTCCTCAATAAGCAGGACTTTACCATGAAGCGCCGCTGGGATGACGACGTGGTTTTCAAGAACCAGGCGCGCGGTACGGAGGACAAGGGCAAGAAGAAGGAATTCGTCAATGTACGTCTCATCCCGCTGTGCCTCACTCACCGCAAGTTTGCCTGGACGAATCACTGACCTTTGCAGGACCTCCTTCGATCTGATTTCCACAGACGCTTCATGAGCAAATATGTTCGATGAGCAACCCAATATGGGAAAGGAGACGGGCGTATCAGGCTGAGCCTTGTAGATACTCGTCGCTTGCCCGCACTGCTTACGAACTTATACTACAGGATGGACAGACTGGGTGCATTGGCTTAGCTTGTATGATAGAGATACCCTCAACAACGCCACGATCGTTAATCATTTCCGTCCCCGACGCCCTCACTCGTGCATCTCCTCGGCTAGCAGCCTCTTCTCCATCTCCTCAAACGCCCCTAGCACTCTGCCATACTTCTGATACGTCCCGTCCCGGAAGCCATCGTCAATGCGTTCAATGGAACCCTCCTCCTTCCACCGCCCGGCTATCAGCTGGTCAAAGGTTTCGCCGTCCTCGCGCTCCAGCGCCCACAGCGCCTTGTACGCACCGCCAAGAGCGCAAGCGGCGCCGCCCACGTCGAGCTTGTACACGCCGTCGGCGCCGCCGAGCACGTCGCCGATGACACGCGCTATTGCCGGATTCAGGGAGCCGCCGCCGACGAGGTAAATGCGACGCGGCTGGGCGGGCAGGCCGGCGCGCGGTGGGTGGACGAGGCTCTGCGAACGCAGACGCATGGATAGAGCCTGCGACTCAGTAATGATGCGAGCATCCGTTTCCTTGGACCAAACGTCAGTGCTGTCTGTGGGCTGCAAGCCGGAGCCATCGGCGCCGCAGGTAAAGCGCCAGGTGCCCGGCCGGATATTCGGCACCGTCTCGCGTAAGGGAAAGTAAAGGCCCAACTTGGCCTTGTCGCCGTCCTGCGCCATGCTCAGCGGCGGCGTGTCGAAGACAGCCTGGTTGAACGTCTCCCAGCCGGTGCCGCCCTGCTCAGTGGGCTCGGGCAGGGCGTCGCGCACCTTTTCGCGCGCGAGGCCGCCGTTTTTGTAGCACAGCATGAACATGTAGTGGCCAGCGGTGGTCGGATGGTTGAAGAAGTGGTAGGCCCCATTCGGGCGGTAGGCGGGCGTGTTCATGAGGAAGGTCGTTGACGTGCCGAGCGACACGATGGCGTCGAGCGGCCGTAGCGGCAGCGCGAGGATGGTTGCCGGATTGTCGCCGGTGAAGGGCACGACCTGACAGCCCTTGCTGAAGCCGTACCGCGACGCAAAGTAGGGCGAGATGGCGCCCATGGAGCCGCCGCCGTCGATCCGGGGCTCGCCCAGCTTCGCGCGCAGAGCCTCGGCGCCGTCCTTTCCACCGCCGGCCGCGAGGGCGAGCAGCTCGTCGCTGTACCGCTGGTTGGGGATGTCCCAGAGGTTCATGCCGCACACGTCGGCAACGTCAAGCGGCGCAATGGCGCCCATGAGAACCGAGGCGAGCCACGACGAGACGAGGGAGATGCGTGTTGTGCGGGCATAGGTATCGGGCAGGATGCGCCTCAGGCGCATAATCTGCGTGCCCGTGAATCTCTGTCGGCATGTTTAGCTGGGTCCTCTGTTTACGGGGAGTTGGATGACGGGATGACCTACGTGGTGCGCACCGCTGCCCGTCACGGCAGCCAGCTTCTCCCTGTCTCCCAGCGCCACATCAAAGGCATCGCACTCGCGCTGCGTACTTTGATCCTGCCAGTTGGGCGACCACTCGTGCGCCAGCGCGCCGGCGAGCTGCTCCGCGAGCGGCCTTTCAGGATCCAGCCCGCGCAGAAGCTCCTCGGCGTGCGCGTTCCAGAAGACGCTGCCGTGCTGCTGCCCGGAGCCGCCGATGCCGGCGATGCGGTCCATGGGAACGGGCATGGCCTCGGCGAGGCGGCCGAGGACGAGGTCAAGCGAGTCCATCCATAGCGCGACGGGGGCGTAGACCTCGCCGGTGGACTCGCGCACGTGGACGCCCTTGCGAATGCCGTACTTGGCGCCAAAGTCGCCGTCGAAGTCGACCTTGGCCTGCGCAACCGTCTTGAGGGCCGAGTCGACGACAATGGCTGATTACCGTTGGAGTTAGCATAGAAGGGGTTGGATGGGTTTGCACTTGGTGTAAGACGGAGGCTTACCCTTGAGCTGCTGTGTGGAGAGGTCGAAGCCCAGGTACAGCGGGCCGGCATCTGGACTCATGATCACGGGCAGATCTGGTGATGTCTGGATGGAATTCGACCGAAGGAACTTGAGTTGAGGGCCTTGGGTGGGTTAGAAGTGAGACTGAAGAGGATAGATAAGATGCAGCGAGCTCAGTCGACCACGATGGCGACGTCAGAGGATCAGTTCCACATACTCGTAGGACCGCACCGGAAAACTGGGGCGGCGACTTGGTCAGTCTCCGGGAGCTCAATTCGATACGTTTCGGTGGAGAAACTGCCTCTCAAAGCACTCATTAGCAAAACCAATTACTCGTGCAATATCAAACCACGTTTCGAGCGTGCTATCAGGTTCCTTCAGACGGCTCGGGCAGTCTGTCAGTGATTTAGCCTAATAAGCTCTCAGACCCGGATCGGGAACCGGAGCTTGCCAATGAGCGCGCGGTGCTTCTGCCGCAGCGGGGAGCGGAGGGGCAGCAGCTGTGAGCACGTCAGTCGAGCAATACGTGTATTAACGTTAATAGGCTGGTTGAATCTTTGACGACCAGCCGGGCCGCTGCACCGAAACACAGCCCCGATGGGGAAACCCGCCCCAAGATATTGCCAGGGCTACCATGATGATCTTGGTGCTCGCCTGTGCCAATATACTGAATTGTCCTATGTAGTGGCTTTGCCATTGATTGTCTAGCTATGCCATGGTTGAGCTCGCACCATCAAAGAAGCGCTTCGCTCCACGGCGTCTTGAATAGACGCTGGGCTGTATTCAATGTATTTCTAGTGTCTATGCTGGTGCTTGCCGTCCCCGTTGGGCGTCTTGCCGGGAGCATCACCGTTGCCGCCTCCGTTCCCATTCTCCTCGGGCTCCAATTTCGCTTCCGTCTGCACGGAGCCTGGGATAAACTCGTCAAAAGGCCGGACCTCGGGCCCGTCCCGCGACACAAAGCGCACGCGGACCCGCCGCACGCCGCGTACCTTGCCGCCAACCTGCGTCCGTACCGCGTCCTCGAGCTCCCTCACGTCGTCGATGGTCCACGCGCCCGGCACCACCATCTCCAGGTCGACGAGGTAGTTCTGCCCGGACTTGATGCCGCTGACGTCGCGCAGCTCCGCCTCGTGGCCCTCGGTGACGTTGGCCAGCGCCCGTTGCGTCTGCTTCCGCACCAGACCCTTGACCTCGTCGTCGATGCTCTGGTCAGCGAGCTCGTACAGCGACGACTTTGTGTTCTGGAAGCCGGCATTGATGACCATGATGGAGATGAGGAGCCCGCCGACGGGGTCGAGCCAGGCGGCGTTTTCGATGACGTTGGCGCCCAGGATGGCGGCGAGCGTCACGATGCCTGTCAGGCTGTCGACGCGGTGGTGGATGGCGTTGGACGCCAAGACGGACGACTTTCGCTCCCGCGCAACCTTCATCGCTGCGAGACGAGACTGGTTAGCGAGGTGTGGCGAGCGTTAATGGGACGAGGGCTCAACTCACTGGCACGATATAGCCATTCCTTAACCAAGATGGTGCCCGCGGCGAGCCACACGGCATGAATGTTCGGGATGTCGAGGCTCGCGGCGCTGTGCGAGTGGCTGTGGCCGTGTCCGACGTGCTCGAGGATCTCGTGCGCCATAGCCGGGTTGTAGTGGCCGTAGAGGCTGATTGCGCTCTCCCAGCCCATGTAGAAGCCGCCGACGAGCAGCATGCCCGAGACGCCGAGCGAGCCCAGGCTCTCGACCTTGCCGAAGCCCATGGGGAAGCGGTCCGAGGGCGGCCTGAGGCTCCAGGAGACGGTAGCGAGCGTCAGCACGTCCGAGGCCAGGTCGGCAATGCTGTGCCAGGCGTCGGCTGTCATGGACTTGGAGTTGAAGGCCCAGCCGCCAACGAACTTGGCAACGGCCATGCCGAGATTGGACAGCAGGCCGATGCGTGTTATCCGCACACCCGAGTCGTTCTTGTTGGCCGAGATGAGGTACGAGGTGTCGTGGTGATGGTGGTGGTGATGGTGGTGGCCATGGCCGTGGTCACCGTGGTCGCGCGTGTGCTGCAAGGCGGAGCCCATGATGGCGGGCAGGGAGCGGAGTCGGCCGCGGACGGGGGCGAGGTGCACGAGGACGCAGCGGGCGGTCGCAATGGCGGCGTTGGCGTCGTGTTGCTGTTGTTGTTGCTGGTGATGGTGCTGGCGATGGTGGTGGTAGTGGCGGATGTGGAGGTGCGGCGCTAGCAGCAGCGAGGAATGGCAGGAGGAAGAAGCTGTGGAACAGGGAGACGGCGAAGAGGAGGCGGCAATGGATGCTGGTGCAGGAGCGGAACGCGAGGTGGTCGTCGAGAACCCTGCTGTCTGCTGCAGGTGACGGGACAGCTTGGCTGCTGCGGATGCTGACGCCGCGGTGGGTGTTCGGTGGTGAGGTGTCCTCACCAGGGCGGCAGGGAAGTGCGCTGGCTGGCCATGGCGGCGTCCTCCTCCGGATCGCCCTCGTCGCGAGGCGCACCGCGACGCAGCAGCGGCCGCCGGCGGCGCCCCAGACACGCACCGCACGGCGAGGCCCGTGGAGCGCCGGGCCTGGGGAGGCATGTATGCCGGGCGCAGTGAGACGGGCGCAAGTTGAGGAAGAGTCGGGGCAGTCGTCCTTGTCTCGGTCCAAGTGGGCGCTTCCAAGGGGCGATGTGATGCAGGAGGCAAGGAGGGACAGGACGGGACGGGACAGGACGGGAGCAGCCGGTGGTTCGTCTCTGACGATGCCGGTCCGCGGCTCACCACCCAAGGCGGTCGGTGAATGGAAGCTTTGTTAGTTGTCCGTCTGCGTCGCGGCGAGCGAGCTCGGTCTCCGTTGCCTCCCGTGCTTGTGTCGCGCACGCTCTCCGCCGCCGGCGATTTCGGCGCCGGACGGTGCCTCAGCAGCAGCAGCAGCAGCAGCAGCAGCTAAGAGCACGGGGATCGCTGCGCGGCGTCTCTTGCGGCTTGTGCGGTTGGATCGTACAGATACTCGTAGATATTTCCTGCAGAGCCCTGCTGTTAACGATGCGCGAGATGCGTGCATGCTGTGTCAAGCTCGCTCCTTCAGCAACCGTCCAGAGGCCGCGTCGGGTCAATTGACGTTCTGGCCGAGGCAAGTGCCTGGGCTGTTCCTCCTGTCACCGCCTGGCTGCCTGGTGCGCGCCTCAGGTCCACGAGCTGCAGCTAGATTACTACTCTATTGATTTAGCTGCCTGCTCGTACGAGCGCGAGTGCACAATGTAAGCTGTGGTTCCCGAGTTCTGACCACCAATGCCTGCGAGTTCGACCGTGACGGGGCTCCTGCTCTAGGGCCCCGAAGCTCCGAGCCGGGCTGGCTGGCTGCTGGGTGTGGGGACGGCAGCGTCCATGGTGTCATCCATGTGCTGACGCTCGGCCTTGCGCCTCCAAGCAAACATGGCACGATGCGGATGGCGACGGGTCCCCAACAACAGGCTCTGCTGCTCGTAGCCCGTGCAATTTCTTGCCCTCTCCACCGCTGCGAGCTCGTCCTGTCCAATCGGCGCCAAGTCCCCCTCTCGGCCGCCCGAGTCCGAGGACTCCAGTTGCATTGAAATCGCCGCTCCGATCCCGTCGCCTCCACGCGGCCGCTCCGATGCGTAAACCTCTGATGCGCATCCCCTACACGGACATCCTTGCGCCGCCCACCGTCACCCCGGCCTCTGCTCGCTCTCTGCCGGGCGCCCTCGCCGCCCTCAGAGTCTTCTTTGCCGCCTCGCCCCCCGGCGGCCTCCCTACGTCCACCGTCGCCCTCACCGGCGCGGGCCTCTCAGTCGCCTCCGGCCTCGCAGACTACCGAGGCCCCAACGGCACCTACAGGGTCAACAAGACCTACCGACCCATCTACTACTACGAGTTCCTCAACAACCATGAGGCACGCAAGAGGTACTGGGCCAGGAGCTTTCTCGGCTGGTCGAGTCTTCACAAGGCATCCCCTAACGCGGGCCACTTTGCCATCAGGGACTTGGGGGAACTCGGCTTGATTCGCACTGTCATTACGCAGAACGTCGACTCCTTCCACCCCAAAGCCCACCCCCAGATAACTTCGCTCGAACTGCATGGATACCTGAGAGCCACAGTCTGCACCAGCTGCCGCACCGAGTTCTCCCGAGACGAGTTCCAGGACCAGCTGGCCCGGCTGAATCCCCGCTGGGCTGAGCTCTTGCGGCAGGCTCTTGCGTCCGGCGCGCTAGACACCGAGGACCCGGCAGAGCGGCGCTTCAGGGGCCTCAAGACCAATCCCGACGGAGATGTCGATCTCCCGGAAGCCCCGTACCAGACATTTAGGTATCCAGCTTGCCCTCGATGCTTGGCTAGTCCTCCTTCGAATGTCGACGGCAGCAGGCATGTTGTACGCGTTGATTCCGATGGCGCGTGGACGTTGCCAAGCACGGCGGGCATTCTCAAACCTGCCGTCGTCATGTTTGGTGAGAGCATCGCCAGCAGCGTCAAGACGGCGGCCGAGGATGCAATCGATGGCGCTGGCCGGTTGCTCATTCTCGGCACGTCGCTCGCGACGTATTCGGCGTGGAGGCTAGCCAAGAGGGCCAAGGACAGGGGCATGCCCATCGCGATTGTTAACATGGGCGGGGTGAGAGGAGAGGAGCTTTTTTTTGCGGAACTGGATCCGCATCAAGCAGGCGAGCAAGGAGTCAGAGTCGAGTTGTCGACGGACCAGCTTCTCCCAGCGCTGGTCTCTGAGCTGCGCAAAGACGCCGCGGCGCCGTCCATTCGCGAGTCTGCCGCCAGGGCGATGCGGGAGAGCCCTCATGTCTTTAAAGACATGCTGTCTTGAGGCTCGCACGCGTTTTCGAGTGATTCATGTGTCCAATGTCATGTAGACTCGCTTAGAAGAAATTGCCGAGACTAGTCGTCTTTACTCTAGAAGGTCGAGGCTCCGATACAGTGCTCTCGTCGACTCTCTCTGCCGTGCTCGTCTTTTTCTCTTGCGATTCCGACCGTTTCGGCTTGTCCTGTTTCTGAGGTTTGCGCGTGACGTCGTCTTGCTCGATCGCCTTCAAGACTACAACTCATGTCAGAGACCGTGCTGCCTCGTACGGACAAGACACCTACCTTCTTCCCAGTCTGCCTCTCTCTGCGGGTCACCAGTGCCCAGCACCTTCTCGACATCCACCTCCTCGCCATTTTGGATCTTCTCGACAACCTCCCTCAGCAACGCTATCCTATTGGCCGATTGTCGCGCGTATTGGTCGGTCTGCTTCCGAAGAGCAATCATTTGGATCGACATGGAGCCGATGAAGAGGAACATGATGATGAAATACGTCGCTGGGTTCCATTCTTTTGCTTTATTCTTGAGGTTCTGGCGGTTCTCCTTGCGCAGCGGCTTGGGGACAAGACCTTTCCAGAAGCCGGTGTCGACGACCGTCGCCGGAGCGGTGCTCGAGAAGCGCATGCCGGGTTGTGCGCAAGCTGGAGGGTGCGCAGCCACGGCAGCTGCCCGCAGGATGCCCTTCGGCCGGATAGCAATCCTTTGCAATGTCATCGCGGCTTGTGCTGGCGCCGAGCTTCCCAAATTCGAAATTGTCGTGATGGATAAATCCTGGGTTCTTCAGTAAAGAAGTTGTCTGGGGCGCACGGGCCACATCGCCGACAGCCTCCCGGTTGCCCCAGACAACGCCCGATATTTAGCCCCCACAGCCAACGGTGGGCCTCGGCGATCGCACACATTGCTCATCATCGAACGTGCTCACGTTTTACAGCATTGTGCACGGCGGATCGGATTTCATTTTTGGGAACGGCTTTTTTTCTTTGGGATTCCTTTCGCGATGATATGATTAAGAGACCACGCACATCATCACCCCCATGGCTTCGTTACAAGCAAAGGCCGACGCCGTGCGGGCAGCCGTCTCGTCAACGTCGACCTGCACACCAGCGACAGTCGTCGCGCTCAAGGAGCTCCTGCTCACCGAGTCCGAAGCCACTGCGCCGAAAGCGAAAGCAGCCGCTCGAGCGACCAAAGTGACCGCAACCTCCAGGACGAAAGCGAATGGGCCGACAAAGAATCCACGCGACGAGCTGTTGGGGGCGCGAGAGAAAACAGTACTCGCTACTCATGTGATCAACGCGACGCTCAAGTCACTGACAGAGGCATCGAAACCTCCCGCACCGTCGACGCCTTGCAAACGGAATGAGGACCTTCGGCGATCAGCCAGCAAGCGGTCGTTGAGGCGCTCCAATTCAGCTCCCCTGTCGCCCCTACAGCCGAGGACCCTAAATCGCGTCGCAAGCTCCCCAAACGTAGCGACGAAGGCGGCCAAACAACTGGCGCCATCACAGTCGACCGGATGTCTGGCGACGGTGGAATGCGCGCGAGTCGCGTTTGCGTGTCTCCGAACTGTCAAGGGACCGCTACAAGACGGGCAGGAAGACTTCCAGCTCGAGAACGGCATGTCGGCGCTGGTTGGCAAGCTTCTCGCGCTGGGGATGCATGAACAGGCCCTGAAAGAGCTCAGAATCCTCAAACGGAGATTGGACGGTTCTCTAGCAACGACAGCGACAAAGAATAGCAAGGCCACCGCCGCAGATACCAATTCTGTTGCAGCTGGAATCTCGGACCTTCTGGTCTTCCCGAATAATACGTCGGCATCGAGGTTGCCGACAATCACGACCTGTCAAGTACAAGTGCTCAAGCTTGTATCAGCCACGAAGAAGCCCTCCCATATCGAGGCCCTTCTGCCAGCTCTCCAAGAGACGAGCCCGTCATCGCCCATCAACCTCCTATGTAAGCTCGCAGAGCGCAACGACAAAGAGACATCCAAGGCAGCTCGCCAGCTGGCGACAGTGTCCCAACTACTCCTTTCGATCGCGCCCAGCATCTCCAGTTCAGAGGATGCTGTGGCTACGGAGCCCAGATTGAGCCCCATCCCAGCTGTAGCTTTGGAGCTGCAGGCTCTTTCATTCAGAGCTCAACTAAAATGGTGGAAGCTGGCGGGGCACAAGGGAAGTGTCGACGACGAGATCTTGTCTCCATTTACGCGCTGCCTCCGAGCCTTTGTCCGCCGCCAGAAATCGGACGACAAATCCGCCTACCGCACCATTTCTACAGCTTTCGAAGACATCATGCGTATCCTCCGCTCTCACGAGCATCATCAAGAAGCGTCATCCGGGTCGCCTTTGGCGTCCATCTATCAAATCCTAGGATCGACAGCACATACCGCGCGACAGTACGACCAGGCATACCAATGGCTCCAGAGTCTCAGGAGCTGCCTGTGTCCTGAGACTGACTCATTTGTTCGTATTTGCTCTGTTTCTGCCAGAATCCTTGCTGCCGCTCTCAAGACGCCAGAGAAGGATATCAATATCGAGCAGCTCTTAGGGGAAGTTATTGATGGCTTGGATGGAAGCCTCAGCGGCACTGTCACCGAGCTCAATGAGCTGCTTGATAGTCTGTCGGCTGCGAGGCGCTCCGTTGTCGGTTTGCTAACGAACATTTTGGACCCGAACTCTGCTTCGACACATATTTCGAAAGACGCGCGAGCGCTCCTCAAAACTTTTGTTCTCCGATATCCACGGTTCGTCCGTCGCTGGATGGGCACGCCTCCTGCCAAAGACGCCGGGGCGAAACAGGCACTTCAATTCGACCAGCGACGGCAGATAGTGATGCAATCCATCAATCAGGTCCTCGATGCTGCATTAACGGTCGTCAAATGTGGCATCCAGGCTCGTTCACTGGAGTGGCAGCACATGGATGATGTTTTGCAGCACTGCACGTCTCTGCTTGCGAGCGTTGCTGACCCCCTCTCGTCGAATGCGAAAACCGAAAAGCTGGGGATTTATCACGTCAAAATATCCAGTCTCTACTTTTCCGAGTTCTTGGAACTGCGCAGAGAGTCAAAACGATCCAAGGAGGCCGATAAGCAGCTTCTCCAGGCTCTCAGCCGATCCATTGATGCAGTTAAGGAGCGGACAGCTGCCGAAAAGGAGAAGGCTCAACTTTCAACGAAACTGGAACTCTTTGCGGATATTTGCAAAGGCGCTGGCAGATCTGGTGACGCCGTTCGAACTCTACGATCAATCTGCACTAACATGGCTGAGGATGGTGTTTTGGCGGATGTAGCGGCGGCGCTGACGACACAACCCCCCCCTCTTGCTTGGGCTACGACTGAGAAGGCTTCATCCCTTTCCCGAACGCTGCGTTCGATAGCGAAGCTGGATAGATCCTGGAATGATTGGACCTTCTTCTTACCCGAGGCAGAACGCGCCGCGGTGCTCGAGCATCTCATGCACCTCAGTGCAAATCTTTCGACGTCCTTTCAGCCGCTTCGATTTCATGACCCCAGCCTGACAGCGTTACTGCGGATATATACTCTCGAAAAGTATCCGATTCGACGGTTGCGAGTCTTACTTCACCTCTTCTATCAAAATATCGGCGACGATGACGAGGTTGAGGAGCTTACAGTACATCTCAACCAAGCAGCGGAACAACTGCAGAAGAGGGACAAGGCAGAGGATGCATCCCTGGCACAGTACATTCCTCATTTGCAGGCATATCATGCTTTCATGTCGGCTCTCGCGGACGCTGACATTTCCCTCTCTATCTCATCCGTGAGGGATTCGGTGTCCTCATGGAAGGCAATGACAGAATTGTGCCAGACGAAAGAGGAGCTGTACGCGGTAATTGACAACCCCGAGGGCTTGCTAGAGCATCTCGAATCGTTGAACCACCTGGCTGGTCTTAAGGGCGAGAGTCAACTGCAGCTTGATATTTCAGAGTTGTGCATCACCTTGGCCAAGGCAGCCGCGGAATCTACAGGATCGGTCCGCGACAGTTTGGTCCTCAATCACAGTCACCTTGCGATTCAGCATGTCAACATCGGCAGATATGCCCAGGCAGAGAAAGCCCTGGAGCAGACGAAAGCACTCATTGATCAGAACGAAGGGATCTCACTCGGAGTCGTCGCGGACTTTTATCTATCTCAGGCAGAGTACTTTGCCGGCATCGGGAGCGTTGATGAGGCGTACGTTTGAATCAAGTCTACGATGTGTATATGAGCTAAAGATTTCCAATTCACAGCCTGAACTGTCTCTCGAAAGCGAACGACATATGCGATGATTCAAGCTCTTCGTGGGCTCAGTCGAGGTCTGAAGCAACGGCTCTACTCTCAATGGCGTTTTTCCTACAGTCAACAGTCTCCCTCCAGAAGGGGAACATGCAAGATGCTCTCGGGGCCATCAAGTCGAGCGTTCGGATGCTTTCGCACGAATGGTCGAAGCTCGAGGCCGCATCAACAACAATGAGCCCCAGCGCCGAGACAATCATTGCAGAAACAAGCGTGACAAGCATCGATATTAAGTCATCCCAGAGCCGAACGAGCGGACCTCGATTCTGGAGCCTTGCTTCCCCACTTCTACGCAGTCTTCTGCACATTTCTTCGGTATATGCGCACATTGGCATGTTCCAGGAGACCATTTACTATGCCGATTCTGCATGGAAGATTGCAGAGAGCACACAGTCTTCGCTGTACAAGGCCCAAGTGTCGGCTTGGACTGGTTCCGTGTACGTCAAGGCGGGGAGACTCGAGAAAGCACTGCCAATGTTTGAGAACGTGAAAGACCAGCTGCCTCGGGATGCTTGTTCCTCCCGAGTTCGGCTCGCGCGTCAGCTCGGCGAGTTCTACTGGGAGATGGGCGATGAGGAGAATGCGCATTGCTACCTTCAGATCGCCGAAGATACTATCCACTTGCTGACCGAGACCGGCGAAGCAACAATTGGACCCAAGAATGCGCTCAAGACTGAGAGCCCGGCCATCAGCAAGAGGGGAGCAGCGGCTGTCGCGACTGTTCGTGCCACGAGGACGACAAAGTCACGAGCAAATGTTGCTCCGCGGACGACCAAACGAGTGCCTGCTCCCAAAGCAAAGCCTTCCTCGCCGCTTGGTGTTTCCAATCTTCCCAAGGACGTCTATCAGTCATCATTGCTCACGGCAGTCATATTGTCCCGGACTCTCGGACTTATTCATCAGAAAGATTGGACGTCAGCGTTGTCTACCTTGGAGCAAGCCAAAGAGTTACCGAAGCTGCTGGGCACGTTATCTCAAGAGCAAGTCATCACTGCGACTTCACTGATCGGACATAGCATGGAGCAAATGATCTCGGACCCGGTCTTTTCTGTCATGCAGGAGTCTACCATTTCATTCCCCGCTGTTTGTGGCGGCCCGGAGAAGGCGTCGTCTGACAGGTCACCTGCAAGCGCATCACCTCCCAGGAAAGGTCGTGGTGGCACAAGTGAGCGAAGGGGCGCCAGGGCAGCAGGCGGGCCTGCATTTGCGGACGCGTTGAAGCAAGCACAGGAGCTACTAATGGAGGCTCACACCTCAGCAATGTCGAGCGCCGACAGTAGCATGGTCCATCGCATATGCACATTATTGCAGAGCACCATCATTCTCCTCTCGGCTACATCGGCGGCCAAGTCAAGGCCGGCCGTCTCTTCAGGTCTCGCTACGGTGGCAGTCGACCTGGGTCGCAACATTACGTGGAAGAGAGAGCAAAACATACTGAAATCCCCGGCGAGCTCTGGCGCAAACGTTGCATCGAACTCTACAACGCTCTCATCAACGGCTCGGAGAAGCAGCCTTGGTCTGCCTAGTGACTTGACAAAATTCAGAAAGACCTACATGGAGATGATTCCTAAGAACTGGAGCGTCATATCAATCTCCCTCACTGAGAATCGTCACGACTTGTGCATCACAAAGCTGCAGGCTGGGCATAGCCCGTTCATCTTGCGACTGCCTCTGGAGAGAGCGAATTCGCGGGACGCGGATTCAGAGGTGTTCAACTTCGAGAATGGAAGAGAGGAGCTCCTTGACATCATCAAGCTAGCAAATGAAACCAGCCATTCGGCGCGGGACTTTGCTGCCAAAGGGGAAAGGAGTGCGTGGTGGTCCGAACGTGAAGCTCTCGACTCGCGGTTGAAGGAATTGCTTATGACGATTGAGACGACATGGCTTGGAGGCTTCAAAGGCATCTTCTCGCAGCACGAGCGACGACCGGACTTGCTGGCACGTTTTCAAAAGAGCTTTCAACAGATTCTCGACGGTAGCCTCCCATCACGAAACAGGATACGCGGTAAGAAGTCAACGAAGGCACAGGCGGTCACGCTCGATCCAAGAATCTTGGATCTTTTCATCGGTCTGGGTGACCCAACCGAGCCGGACTGCGACTATGATGAAGCACTGAACGACTTGCTCTATTTCGTGGTGGACATTCTCCAATTCCACGGGGAGCGGAACGCATACGATGAGATTGACTTTGACGCTATGGTCGTGGAAACGTACGACGCCCTCCGAGGGTATTACCACGCCGCCAAATCGGCAGAGAGGGAGGATGGGGCGCACACGGTGCTTGTCCTGGACAAGGCTCTGCATGCTTTCCCCTGGGAATCGCTACCTTGCATGGCGGACCTCTCGGTATCGCGAGTTCCGTCACTCGCGTGCTTGAGACAGCTCATCACAGAGGCCAAGATGTCGGCTACGGAGACCGCTGACGAGCGGCGGTGGGGTCACTACATCTCTGCCAAATCCGGCACTTACATCCTCAACCCGTCTTCAGACCTCAAGAATACGCAGACATTTTTCCAGCCGGCGTTCAAGACACTCACGTCGTGGAACAGCATTGTCAACAAGGTACCGCAGGAGGCAGACTTTGAGCAGGCACTGTCCACATCCGAGGTCGTGCTGTACTTTGGGCACGGCAGCGGCGCGCAATACGTCCGCGGCAAGACGGTGCGACGGCTGGACAAGTGTAGGCCGGCGACGTTCCTCATGGGCTGCAGCTCGGCAGCCCTGACGGAGGCGGGCGAGTTCGAGTGCTACGGCCCCGTGTGGAACTATATGATGGCCGGCTGCCCTGCTGTCGTGGGGACACTGTGGGACGTGACGGATCGGGACATTGATCGGTTCGCCGGGCGTGCCTTTGAAGAATGGGGGTTATTTCCAAGGGGCACGTTCAAGCCTGACGACAAGAGGAGCAAGTGCAAGGCCAAGAGCAAGAAACTCCAGGACGAAGGCGGCGTTTCTTGTCGGAATACCCAGCGGGGCTCAGACGACGGCAAGTCCCTGGCGGAGGCTGTAATGAGGGCCAGGTCAGCTTGCAAGTTCAAGTACCTCAATGCCGCGGCAGTGGTGGTCTATGGCATCCCGGTGTACATCAACGAAGGCACAACCGACGCGTGAGACGCGTTTTTTTTTGTTTCATGGGTCAGGTTGTTGGATATCGAGCTGGACTGGAATTATACGACGAGGCCCGCATAGCGATGGCGTAGGATTACATCGAGCCTATGTAGAGGGATGTGCCTCTTTGGCCCTGAATACATTCTAGTTTGGAAGACTGTTGGAATTTTGGTAAGGCAAAGACCTTAGCTGATGCTGAACTGTTAGTATGTGATGGTACTTGAAGTTCTTGGTGTGTGGATTTGGGAACTCATCGAGTCGCCGCAGTACCGCGCTTTTATCATGTCCCTCTCATAACGTAATGGAGAGCAATATTGAGCGGATACAGACGAGGTGCTTACTCGTACGTTACATTCGGTAGAATTGTTTGAAAACAGCGCTTGCCTGATGGTGATCTGTTGGCAGTCGAGGGTCCATACGACATTCTCACGTTTGCTAAGGACCGACCCTGGTCCCTCGCTCAACCTTATCGCTGGTGCTTTGAGAAAATGTCACAACCGTCAGCACTAAGATGACAGCACCACAAAAATCAGCAGGAGAAGGAACACCACAGACAGCGGGCCGCTCTGCTCCGTGGTCCATAGAGACATTCAAGGCTGTCTCAAAAGATGTCTCAGTTGTCGGGTAGCAGAGACACTGCAGTGGTGCTCCACCCACGCGGGCCAACAAGAGAGGGCCGATTGTTGTCGGGCAACCGGCCGTGGAGGTGGCTTTTTTTTTTTCGTACGATTAGGTATGTAGCTTGACCAGTCGTAGTTTCTCTTACGTCGCCAGAATCAGAACAAAATACCTAAGTTACGAAGTAGTTGTGGCGACGGGTTGAACCGGACACAGCCTCGGCGGAAGGGATGGGGGTCACGATGACATGATCTTGCTGCATGATACAACTCAGCCCCTTGCTGAAGTGTGCTGGGGGGGGGGGGGGGGGGGGG
>JALHBW010000139.1:89023-114160 GCA_024339985.1 Tolypocladium endophyticum
TGCAGCGAGCATTCAGACGTAGATCTGCGCTTCGGAATACTGCATCAGGCATTGGACACTGCTCGTTCGATTTGCGGAGTGCAGGTGAGGAATCCTTGCTCGATCGAGGCTGCGACGATGGGAATCGACGGGCCCTTCAGGTCCCATTTTGGATGCACGGTTACCGTGCAGGGCGTCAATTAGGCTGAGAGCATCGCGGGCGCCAAGCAAGAGCCCACTTGTCTCTGCCCAGACGCCGCGGCGTCCCCGACGATGCCATGCCTCGGGAGTACCGCGACCCAGATCTGCAGGGCGGCGGCAGACGGTAGTGAAATATTCCGTGGTCGAGGCGCCGAGGCAGAAAAGAGTCAAGAATGTGCTGCTTTGCTCTCATAATAATACTCGTAGTCGCAGAGACACGGAGGATTTGGCCCCATTGTCCGTCGGGCTGCGCCATCGACTGTCTGTCCTGCCACGTGCAGTTGACGGCTCCATGGACGCTGCCGGGGCATCGCGTCTTCCCATGTCGTCGCACGCTACGACGTACCGCCCACGTGCTGCGTGTGTTTGTCTCTGGCGTGAAACACCAGCACGCGCTCGAAGGGTCGCTTGGAGCGACATCGCGTTAGGAAGGTCCCGTGTAAGACGGGCGCCCAAGCCGTATGCACGCGCCTGTCGCAACTCATCACTCAGCTTAGCAGGTCCAAGATGCGGCCCTAAATCGGCCGAATTTTACAGACACCCCTGCGGTGGCTGCCAGCCCGTGTGCGATTTGGAACATTCCATGGGTCGATAGGTATATTGATGCGCGCCGCCTATATCAGATTGCAGATTCGGCCAAGCAGCGCAGAAATGGAACCCAGCCAACGGCAGCGTGGTTCGTGGGGGACGGTGGGGGCCTGGCTCGATGCTCGTCTGTATTGCAAGGGCCCGACGAAACCAGGTAGGGCGTCCAATGAAGAATCAAGACGGCTGAGTGGGTGATGACGGCCGTCATGAAGCTGCTGAAACGGACAAGCACGGGCGGCGTCCTTGGAAGACGGGAGCCGAGATGATGGCGCATGGTTGACGCCGCCGCCGCCATGCACCAAATCCAGCCTCCATGCTTCGGAATTTTCAGGCCCCATTGTGCTCAAGCAAGGGCAGCTGCAAAGTCCCATCCGGGGTCAACTATTAGGCGCCGACGGTGAACGACTGGAATCATTCGTCCTCGTACAGAGTTTTTCGCGAGTGTGTGAAAGCTTATTTGGATAAGGTAGCCTTACGAGCATTATGAAACTAGCAGACGCATGCTCTTCGTAACTCCCAAGGTACCTCCTCGTAAGGCCATTGCGGGGACGAAGTGCCGGCCGGCCCCAAAGCTCTGCGCTTTGTAGGGCCAGATCGTGCCCAGCTGCAGTTCGTCTTGGTAAGACAAGACACAAGCAGCGGCTCTCCACTACGAGGGGAGGGACGGGACCCGCCAAAGTCTGGGCGCTCTGTTGTGTGGTACTCCGCAGTTAATGGACATGATGATCCGACCACATGAGTTGCACCACAAGCATGTACGATACTCGGCGCCTCCGTTTTCTCCCCAGCGACGGAAATAAGGACATCAAGATACCAGTGGGAGAGTGGGCGGGGAGAGGGGGGAGATCAGATGCTGGCAGTTGGTGGCGCCCAGGATTATTGAGATCAGCGGCACGCTAATGATGAGAGCCACGTGAAGGAACCGTCGACCTGGGTTGATTTCGAATTGATTACCCTGCGCTTGTCGGTGCACTGGACCTTCTCTTCAACAAGTCAAGCGCCTTGGCCGTTGTCTTCATCGGTACTCGAGCGAACATGCAAAGGAGCGCCACAGTTGCCGCACGATAGACTTCGCTCCCCATATTAGCAACCCATTCATCGTCCAGCATCTGGTTCTAAGTTCGCCGAGGCCGCACGGGAACTAAACCCCGAAAATGTCCGAGTTGTACAACGACATCTCGCCGTACGGTTCCTGCCACGCCACAAATACGTGCAAGCCAATGGCTCGCGACCGGGGCCCCCGTCCGTTCTGGCAGGGCTGGGCTGGGGACCGCAGCACAGGAACTTGGTCGCAGGCCAAGGCAGAAAGGGAGGGCAGGAGAGGGAGGCGGTCGGCGTGAGGCCTGGATGTCCTCATGCTGTGCGACCCGAGGCCGCGTGGGGGCAGCAGCTTCAGGAGCAGAGCCAACGACTCTTCGTGCTCTGTCAAGCCGATCCGCGGCGAAACAAGACGGCGCGAAAACCGCGGAGAGAGCCCAATGGAGATCTGCCTGGCTTGACTAGATGCCGTGAGGCGTACCACTTTAGCCGGGACTCAAGTCATATCATGACAGCGATGCAAGGTCGTCACAGGGCGAACTTGCTTGGAAGCGGCCTGTACGGAGTACCCTGCTCGTCGTATAATGCCTCGAAGGAGACTCACGCCACAGCGGCGACTAACTCCGCCGCGATGATACCCTACGATGAGATACCAGGTCCCGCCAGCAGCTCTGTGGAGCAGCATTTAGCCATCAACGTGGGAACAAGATGCTTTGCTTCAGATGAGGCTCCATCACCGAACACGACCTAGACGTAAATATAGCTACCCGCCTGCAAACTCGGGTCCGAATTGTAGTAGCTAGTGCCCGTAACGGAAGATTTCCAAGGCTCTTGGAGCGCAACGAACGTCGGATACAGACAGCAAAACGAAACGCACATGCGACGGGGAGAGGGCGCCTGCAGAGTCTGTCCAAATCACGGGGATGGGATTGCTGTCGAACGGCGCCAGAGTGGAGGAGAGCAGAGTGAAACTTGAGCCAATTGCGAGTGGCGGCACTGGGCGATCATGGCATTGGATTGGACGCTGAAGGGCGTCACCGGTGTGATGAGGGCTGCATTCATTGCGTCGCCAGGCACGGCACGACGGCGCGGGCGCCAATACAAGCATTTTTGCGTTGCTGGCCGTTGATTTGTGCGAGACATTGTTCGTGAAGTCGACCGATTCTTACCGCGGGCTAGCTGTCGTAGTTGAAAGGGACGGTATAACTAACAAGAGCAAGAATAGCGTTGCATGTGTGCGATGTGACGTTCCAAGTACCTTAACTTCCCCGTACCCGAACCTGCGGAGGAGTTGGTGTACTCGTAGTAGTATTCCGCTTGGCGGCCTGTATCGCTTCGCTCGCACGCCGAGATGAAGCTTGCAAGATAAGGAATTGGTGACGGTATCACGCGTCCATTCCAGCCCGGCGAGCTCATATTCTTTCGTGTCTCTAGACGCGGGCCGCAAGAGAGCATCGAAGCCATTGGGAGCCAATAAGTCCAGCCCTGCGAGAGCGCATCGCAAAGTCAACCCTGGGCAGAAGCCTGTCGTGTCTCACTGCCGCTCGAGTCATGGAGCTGCATGCAGGCGCGAGTCTCAGCAGCCATAGAGAGGGGCAAGTGATGGCATCACGGCTCGTGCTGCAACTTGACATTCCTCATTGACGCAATGCCAACCGTCTTCGTCGTTCGCCGTCGTCGTAGCAAACGGCGGTCGGCGCGTTTGTACACGTGCCTCCTGGGGCACAACGGATTCTACAGCGGAACAGAAGCGCATCTGAGACCAGGTGATAACCCGGAGCATAGGGCCAGCCCAGCCAACTGCGGCCCTCGTGGAAAGGTCCGACAAGGTGACAAGTGACAGCCCGGGGCCAAGCTCTGCCTCTTCTGAGCCTAGGATGGCTCATTAGCAGCGGCTTCCCGGCCTCGATTGCAAGGCCAGCGGCCGGGGTGGCGCCCTCCCGCAGGCGCAGAGTAGCGGCCGACAGCCCATGCATCCACCATGGCGGATCCCGACGGCGCCCGTTGGTGCGGCCGTGGGACCGTCCACCACTAACCTCGAGCCCATGTCCATGCTGTTGGGCTCTCCACCACATCAATCAGTGGATATCGCTCTCCGCGTCTCCAGGTGTCTTAGTGGACGCCTCGACGGGTCCTGTGCCTGATCGGCCCCGGGGGTTGATATTGACACGAACGAGGAGCCAAGGAGGGGGTCGCTTGGCTGGCGGTTGTTCACGAAACCGCTGCCGTGAATCTGTCGGGCAGGACTAGCCCGAGATGCTGGCGTTTCGGGTGGGGAGTTGGAGGGAACGGGAGGAATTATTCTGGCGCTGGCTTGGCTGTCTCGGCCTCGCCCGTGGCTCACTAAGCAGCCGAGCCACGACACCTCGACAGCCGAACTACATCCGAGTCCTCGCACAACACCGATATACTCGTGCTCGTAGAGCTCGCAGGCACGGACCTCTCTCCAGTGCCTGGTTGGCGGCCGGGGAACCTTGTTCCAAGCGGCCCTTGCTCCCAGAGCCTTTGCGCACACGTGAGGCATGCCATCGAGAGAACCATGACTCGATTTGGCGCCTGTCATAGCACCAGGACAAGGGGGGCACGTGTTTTGGTCGATGAAGATGGCACAGACAAAAGTCCATCTGCAATCGCAAGGACCTCCATCTCGCACGGGCGACTGTTTGATGCACATGGCGGGATTCGATGCGCCTGGCCTTGCGGAACAGAGCAGGGCTGCCTGAGATGAGATGGAAACGGGTGGCGCCCGCCTTCATGCCGTGCATGCCTCTGAAACCATCGCCGCGCGACCCGGGCCTGCGGCGGCCGGCGTTGCTGATAACGAGGCGAGGACATGAGCTCCCTTGCCCGTGAGTGGCTGGTCGGCCTGCACGCAACGAGACGACCGGCGGCAGACGGAGGATGCGTGTAAGTCGGCCAGGCTCCGTGAGCTCCGCACAAGATCGCGGTTGGCTCGCTCCTTTGCCGGGCCGCGGTGCATTTCGTACTGGTTGGTGCATTGGAGCTCGCATGATGTGATCTCTCATGTGCGCCGACAAGTTTCGGAGCAGCGCGCGAAGGTCTGATCAGGCTCGAGGAACACGAGGCTGTCATTGAAGGATAATCCGGCTAAATGAGCTGGCGACGTACGCATAACCTGGGGACCCGCAAGGCTGCGAACCATTCGACGTTGAATGCTGAACGCTGAACTTTGAAACAGAACACGGGCTCTAGCCAGGGTCTTGCTGTGCGACGAGGACTTGATAAGGCGCGAGCTATATCTAAGGTAGGCCGCAGTAGTGAGTGCATCGCAACCATGCCCAAGTATAGGTCCTCTTCGTACCTAACCCTGCAAGGCCGTCGCTTCTTCCTCTGCTGCTGCTGCTGCTGCTGCCCTGCTGCTGTCGGCGCAGCCAACGAAGTCGGGATCAAAGCACGCGATGTGCTTGGCGCGCTTGGAACAGAGCGAGCAGCACAAAGGTGATGTGTGATGCGTCGGGGCGTACGAGCACACCTCGACGTCGTCGGAACTTGCCAGCGTCGAGACGCTAAAACGACAAGCCCACCCCTCCACCGTTTCGACACCTCTCCTCCCACCACCGGGGCACGCAACTGCGAAACTTTGGGAGCATCGTGCCGTACCGTACCGTATTGTACTGTACTGAGCCTCCCCTGCCCCGGGCGTCTCCCATCGACCGTCTCGTCCCCGAGCCCAGGACTCATGCACGCCCGGCTGCGCCCAGAAGCATGGCCCGTCATTTCCTCTCGAGCGCCAGGGCCACGTTGCTGGGAAGACGACGGACGAACCAGCAGCCACAGGGTTGGGTGGCATTGCGGATGGCGTGCGCCTCCATCCACCATTCCCGACGAACCTTGCGGGCGTGAGCCATGTGCTTGCGATGCCGCCAGGCGCATCACTCTCGCTCAAGCATCGATCAGCTGCGCTTGGAACGCTCTCTGGGTCGAGCCCAGACCCTCTGGCCCCACTGATCTTGCGGCCGGCACTGGCGTCCTACTCGTAGCTCCAGGTCTATCCGCGTCTCTGGAATGTGGCTAGCTCCCCAACCCGTCATAGGACCAAAGCTTGCGCCTAAGCACCTCCTCGTGTTTTCCTTTTCCGTCGTCGAGATCATCTCATGAGGATGAATACGGGTCTGGAGGGATACACGCACTCCCTCTGGCGCCCTCGCACGCTCACAACCTCCAGAGGCCAGAGCTTCGCGTCTCGTTCGACGCAGCACCCCTGCCGTGGACTGCGACACTCAGCAGAATCACTGACTCTCCCCCACGTTGGCCGTGCACGTTGTACAGAGAATGGAAGTTCCCAACGCGCAGCCTGGCCGAGTCCAGTGACGGCCTGCCCAACAGAGCACCACGCAGCGCGCCAGACGCAACCCCGTTGTCCCAGGCAAAGGTAGGTCCCAGAATAAAGGGACCCTCTACCACCGGAGTTTTTGTGGTAAATGGGGCGATTATTTTGGGACCCGCATGCCTGCATATGCACGCTGCACGACTCAGAGGCCACGGGCTGGTCAAGGCTCGCCTGCCAGTTGCTGGCATCCCTTCGCAGGCCGGCAGCTTGCTCGCGATCTGGTCCGCAGGACGATCAACACTCGGCGCCAGCGGCGAGCACCCGTCGTCCGGCAGACGGACATTAAACTTCCACGGCAAGCTTTGCAAGCCTCCGCCCGCCCCACCGTGCGTGAGTCTTGTTCGCTGGAGCGGCCACACCCACCGGGGTCGGGTGTGGCTCATGCCACGTTCTGCCGAAGCCCGCGAGGAAGCAAAGAGTTGGCGATGAGTCGGCGTGAGCTCTTGGAAAGACGCTGAAGCGTTGCGGGAGGTGTCCGAACCGGGCCCGCGAGGGCCTGCGTCTTTGAGTGGGTGTTGACCGACATGACTACCCACGAGGGCGAGCACTGTACATCGTGCTGCGCAGGGAAGCATCACGTCTCCATCTCAAGGCCGGGGCTTGCTTTCGACTCCAGGGCCCTTGACTCTCCACCCTCCTCTCTCGAGCCTCCCTCCACCCCGGCTCCTTGACAGGCTCCACCCCCCCAGGTCCCTTAGCCCAGTCCAGTCTCCAGCGGCCTTCATCACAACTTGCGGGTACCTTGGCCTTGTTGTGCCCTGGGCTGGCGGGGACCTGCCCCGGCGCCGTGGCTTGCTTCCATTGCTTGCTACTCGCTGTGCTCGGCCTGGCCAGCTTATGCTTCCCCTCCGCTCTGAGCCTTAAACAAAGCCCTTCTGCCCGCCACTTCTGATAACCCTCAGTCGCATAACGCCGCCGTTCCAACCCCCCTTCGCTCTCACCTCTTGTCCATCGCCACATTCTCACTGCCATCGCTCTCATCAGCTCGACGACGAATCCGAAGGGCTCAGACGTCGCCGTCCTCTCGCGTGGATTGGGTCTCTGGCGGGCATAGCTCGCGCGTATCATGAACGCTGGCGCGCCTGCGTCGTGCCTCTGCTCTCACCTGGGCAGTTAACACCAACATCCGTCCGCCGAGTGCCATTCTCATATGCCGTCGAGACTTGTGCACGCAATTCAGCACCCCGTAGCCTTCTCAACAACATGTCCAACGGCCCGCCTGGTTTACACCTTCACCAGGCCCAGCACGGTCCCCCCGCTACGTCGCAGCCATTTTACCATCCGCATGAGGGAGCCACCGGTCTACACCATGACGATTTGACGCCCGTCATGGAGGCGCCCCAGTTTGGCGACTTCGCCTTTCCCTTCTCTGGCTTGCCGGACCATGGCCTGGGCCAAAACCATTTGATGGCCATGCCCGAGCACTCTCATGCCTGCTTTGACGACCACGCTGCGGCACACTACTCTCAGCACCACGCCATGGCAGCCGCCTCCACCCCTCGCAACTCCCACACAATGGCTTCCATGGCGGCCATGGCAGCCATGGCGGCGCCCGTGTTTCGGTCAGACTCGGAGAACCGTAGATCTAGCCCTGGCACGTCGGATGACGGCGCCCAGGAGCGGAACTCGCCCGCAACCAACCCGCTCGAAGACGCCGCTGCCGACGAATTTGGCCTTCACGGCCGCGCTCGTGCCGATGGAACAGATCTTGGCGGCAAGATCAAGGACGGAGGCGGTGACGCGCCTGCCTGGAGCGAACTGAAGACCAAGGCCGGTAAGGACCGCAAGCGCTTGCCACTTGCCTGCATCGCCTGCCGCCGCAAGAAGATTCGATGCTCTGGCGAAAAGCCCGCATGCAAGCACTGTCTGCGGTCCCGAATCCCCTGCGTCTACAAGGTCACTACTCGCAAGGCCGCGCCACGCACCGACTACATGGCCATGCTCGACAAGAGGCTCAAGCGGATGGAGGAGCGTATCATCAAGATCGTTCCTAAAACAGAGCAGGAAGGCACTCCAGCTGTCACCCGCGCCGTTGTCAAGCCGGCCATTCCAGGCTTTGGACCCGCGAATAGGTCCGTATCAAAGAAGCGTGGTGTCGATGAGGCCTTTGGCCCAGACCTCGAGGCTTGGGCCAAAGCGCCACCCAAGTCGAAGATGGCCGAAGCCGATGACAACCCCACGGGTATGGACGCCAATGAAGAGGAAGAAAACAAACTGTTTGGCGAAGGCATCGACGCTCTGCCGCCAAAGGACGTTCAGGAACACCTTGCCGAGGTCTTCTTTGATAATGTCTACGGTCAGGCTTACAATCTCCTCCACAAGCCTAGTTATATGCGCAAGCTAAGGCAAGTCGTCCCTGGAAGCAGCCACGGTGGCGACAGGAATGCTCCATACTGACATCTTCCAGAAATAACGCGCTACCACCCGTCTTGATCCTATCTGTGTGTGCTGTCGCTGCACGGTTCACGCCCAACCCCAAGATCAGCCCGAACGCAAGGCAATTCCTGCGCGGTGAGGAGTGGGCCTCACACGCTCGGGATATCTGTACCCGGAGATACGAATGGCCCAACATTACTATTCTGACCTGCTTGCTCATCCTCGGATTGCACGAATTCGGAACCTGCCACGGAGGCCGCAGTTGGGCGCTGGGCGGCCAGGCAATTCGCATGGCTTTTGCGCTCCATTTGCACAAGGACCTGGAGTATGATCCGCTCTGTCGTACCAAGAAAGAACAGCTTAGCTTCATCGACCGTGAGATCCGTCGGCGAATCATGTGGGCGTGCTTTCTCATGGATCGATTCAACTCATCTGGTTCCGACAGACCCATGTTTATCAAGGAAGAGTCCATCAAGATTCCATTGCCTGTCAGGGAGAAATACTTCCAGCTCGATATGCCTGCTCAGACAGAACCTCTTGACGGCACACCGCAGGCCGAACCGCAAGGCGACACCGAGATAGTCCAGGCCCGGAGCAACATGGGCGTAGCAGCTTACATGATTCGGTCCATTGCCATCTGGGGCCGGATAGTCGCCTATCTCAACCAAGGAGGAAAGGAGGCGGATCCTCTCCCCATGTGGAACGCTGAGTCCAACTTTGCGAAGCTCGTCGAGGACGTGGACAGCTTCGCCCATACCCTGCCTTCCGCTTTTCGATACTCGCTGGAGAATCTGGAGCTGCAAAGTACCGAAAACACGGCGAGCCAGTTTCTTCTTCTTCATCTCTCCATACAACAGAATGTGCTGTTTCTGAACCAAGCAGCCGCCACATTCCCCAACAGCCGCCCTGATCTGGAAGCACCAAAGGACTTCCTTTCTCTGGTCAGCGCAAGAACCCTTGCGGCTGCCAACCGCATATCGGAGATTCTACGAGATTCTGAGCAGTCTCAGTGTTGCGTATCGGCACCGTTTGCAGGTTACTGCGCGTTTTCCTCGACGACAATACACATCATGAGCATATTCTCCGGAAACCCTGCGGACAAAGCCACGGCGGAAACCAATTCTGGTGTGAACATCAGATTCTTGCGTAAGATGATGAGATTCTGGGGCATGTTCCACTGGATGTTGGACAACATTCGCACGCAGTATCGCAACGCCTTGGATGCGTCACGGTCGGGCAAGTTGGGCGGTGATGGTCCCATGGCGTCTCCGATTATCCAGTTTAGCGATTGGTTCAACAGGTACCCGCATGGCGTGTCGGACTCGGACATGCTGTCAGACCCTGCCTCGCACAGAAAGAGGGAGAGAGGTGAGGACGCTGTGCTGGAGCAGAAGCCGGAGTTGCAGTCGGTAGAGGAGTTTTTCACGACCTTGTCGCCGCAGCAGGCTGTTGATACTGGTGATGCGCAGCGGAATGGGCCCTCCAAGCGAAAACAATACACCAAGAAGCCGTCTGACGTGTCAACGGCCAATGGGGAGCCACAGAAGCTGGAGTTGGTCGCGAAGGGCGTTGGCGGTCGTGCCGGCTCTGGTCAAGGAGGTTCTCAGCAACACCCTCCTCCGCGCAGATTTTCATCTTCTTTGGGCGGACAGACGAGCGAGCCAGCCGGTTTCAGTCCCCTAACCGTGCCGCAACCACAACCTCAGCCGTACACGTCAATGTCGCCTATTAGCCCAGCCCATGTCAGCCAATTCCAGCAGCAGCAGCAACAACAGCAGCAGCAGCAGCAGCAGCAGTCGCCTGCACAGAATCTCTTCTTCTCCACCGACATGGTCCCGATGAATATGTCACCGCAGCCCAATAATATGGCCCAAACTCTCAATCGGCCACTCACGTTCAACGGGTTCGCGATGGACTCTGCCGGAGGCGTCAGTGGCGGCCCAAACTCGATGGACAGCAATATCAACAGCGGATGGGCTGGCATGCCTGCAAAGGTCGAAGCCGAGCGAAGTATGAAGGTCGGAGGCGGCGGCATGTCGACCGGCCGTCACCACCAGGGCCAGGGCCAAATGCAGCCTGACACCATGGGTGGCTTCAGCGGGTCAGATCCTGCAGAGTGGTATATGCCATTCGGCATGGCTGGCCCGGACGCCGTCCAGGACATGAGTCTAGGAAGACACAATTCAGACCCTTTTGCGAACATGTTTGGCGGCGGAGCCGGCATGATGACGCCAACCCAGCTGGACGCTCTACGAAATTCTCTATAAGTCGCAACTCTGCAGGAGGCACATCCCGTCCGCACGAGGACCGAGGGCGGGATACTAAATGCTTTTCTCTCTTTACACAATTCACACAGCGACGTCTCACGTATACGACGTCGAGCAAGATGAGGAACACTGTACTCTCTTGGCGGAGGGTTGTATGGGAACACCTACAACTGTGGGCGAGGCGCTGAGCGGCCAGGGGCGGATGGGCTTTATACCAAATGAGAACCACGTCACCCGGAATTCGCGTATGATAGTGTCATTCAAGTGCATGTACAAACAACCTGTATGCAGATGGCGTCCAGTTATGGGGCTCCTTAATGTACGCCGTGCGATTGATGCCATACCTTGTGCGCTGGGAGGTCGCGCACGCTGTCTGCAGGTATGGCATGTTGCTCTCCACATTTTAGTAGAATAATCCATTATCACGATTCCAACTTTGTTCCTTCCGTGGTGACGAATGGTATCATTAACGCCTCTATGATACGGTGATGCTACAACATCTCAAGCATGCCAAAGCTCACCTACTTCACGACGCTTCCACCTCAGTAGCCTTGTTGCCCTTGGACCTCTTTCTCTTCTTCTTGCGCGACCCGCCAACCTCGCCAACCACGTTGCCCTTGTCCTCACTCGCACCGTCGGGCTTGCTCTCTCCGCCCTTAGCCCTCCTGTCCTGTCGCTGCTGCTGCTGTACCTGCGACTCCTCGGCATCGCCATCAATCAGCCGCTCAAAGCCATACGTCGGTCCCTCCTTTTCAAACTCGCGCCCAAAGACGCCGCGGCGCCACTCCCTGAGCCGAGCCTTCTTGCCGAGTCGCTTGCGGTCCTTGCGCTTCTTCTCCGGGTCGCGGAATGAGGCGAACTTCTTGAGGCCGGCAAACTCGTTGAGATCCTTGTCCGACGGCGCGAGGAGAATATCCCGCGCCGTCATGCCAAAAGACTGCGGCGACGTCTCACGGTACCGGAATCCGCTAGACGAGGAGGCGCTGTTGAGGAGATGGTGGTTGGTGAGCTCGAGCTTCGAGTCAACGAGTGCTTCAAGCTTCGTGCGCTCTTGACGGGCCGCCTTTTGGGACTCGAGGCGGGCGCGCTTATGGTCGGACGTTTTGCGCTTTTTGGACGGGGGAGAGTCATCGTCGTCGTCATCTCCGTCATCGCCTCCATTCTCATCGCCGCTGAGCCCAACGGCGGGGCTGGCTTCGTCGTCTTCAAAGTCGGGCACCAGGTCCTTGATGTCAATGTCATCATCCCACTTGGGCTTCTTGGGGTGCTTCCTCTTCTTTTTGTCGCCAACATCTTCGTCGTCGTCCTCGCCGTCTGACTGAGCTTCATCTTCCTGGACAGCATAGTAGTCGTCGCCGAATCTCTTTTGCATCTCCTGCTCCCACTTGTCATCCTCCCAAGCGTCGTCGAGGAACTTCATCCACTCCTCCTCGGAGAGGTTCTTTCCCGCCGCACCAGCGGCTTGCTTGATTTTGCGGAGCTTCTCTTCGGTCTCATCGAGCTTCAGCTTTCGCAGCCGAGCTTTTTCCTCGCGTTTGGCGCGCTTTTCTTCCTCCTTCTTCTCCTTCTCAAGTTCTCTTTGGCGCTTCCTGCCGGACTTCTCCTCTCGACGCACAGAACGAGCGGCTGCAAAGTCTCGGGCGTACGACTTGAGCACCTCGTTGCTCTTGGCCGGATCTTCAAACCGCATGTTATAGGCCTGTTCCCACTCGTCGGCTCTATCGTCGTCCTCGCCCTCATCGGAGTCAAACGCCGTCCACCTGCCGCCCTCTTCTGGAATCCACGCACGGGAAGCCATAAAGTTGGACAAAAAGTTCTCTGGGTTCCTGTCCGCGGCGGCGACGTCCAACTCGGACAGCTTCAGGCCCGCGGCCCTCGACGGATGCACTCCGTTGGCGTCGGCCTTGACAGGCTCCTTTCGCTTGACAAAGTCATCATCGTCAGAGTCGTCGGACGCAGCCTCATCTTTTGTGGCGTTGATTTCTGACATGATGGACTTCTTCAAAGCGTCTTGCTCCTGTGCATACGTCTGAGGCTCTTCGCCCTCATCATCAGAGGCACCAGCATCGCCTCGCAAGAGCTTTTCTCTGTGGTAGTCCTTCAAAAATACGGGCTTCTCCTTGGCACTTTTGTCGGCCAAGGTCTCGTCGTCAGGCAGCTGGACAAAGGTGACGCTCTTGTCGTAGACTCGAGGGTCTTTGGTCCGGATAGCGTGCAGTGTTGCGGATATTTGAGCATCCAGGTCCTCGGTGGCGAGGAAGCCCTCCTCGTCCTCGGTCTCGTTGGAGGATGAAGACTCGTCGTCATCGTCATTGTTGACGTCTTGTTTCTTGTACTTTTCCTCTACTGCATCGTTTGTCAGACGGAGCCTAGCGTCATGGTTGGGCTTGTGAGCTTACATCGGTGCTTCTCCTCGCGCTTCTTGTTGTGCTCGAATCGACGGGCGTATTCTTCGTTGACCTTGAAGCCATCGACCCTGGCCCCTCCGTCAGAGTCCGAATCGCTGTCGTCGAGGAGGTTGCGCTTGGAGGGCTTGCCCGAAGCCATGTTGGCGTTTCAACAACTCGTTTCTGACTGCTGTGCAATGGCGTGGGCAGCCGAGCAGGGTGACGCGGTTCTCTCATAGAATTTTTGGCGGTGTCTCTTTTCTGCCGCCAGAGCGACGTGAAGATTTCGGCGGGGCCACGCTCGGCCCAGGGGCAACTTTCTGCCGACGTCGCGCCCCGCCTCGCCTCGTGTGGCGGGTGGAGCCGCCTGTCCCAGCCTGGGTCCGTTTGCGGGCGCCCAGGACCTCGTCATCGTTGCGCCTCTTCTAATTCCATGTTACCCACTCCGCGGTAGCCTCGCCATCCCAGATCGACCACGTCCGTCACCCGCAAGGCAGCGAGAACTTGGCACGACCATCTCCCATATCCAGCCCTGCCGCCCTCTGCCCGGGCCACGAACCCATACAAGCACCCTCCACCGACCCGAACAGCCATCCACTTCTACAGCAAAGCATGGCGGATACGAATGCTCCCAAGCCGAGCAGCAGCGTCAAGCTGGTTCTGCTGGGCGAGGCTGCGGTCGGAAAGGTAGCATCCCCGTAGCTTGCGAGGTGGCACATTGCTGACCTCTCGACAGTCATCCTTGGTACTTCGATTCGTCAACAATGATTTCCAGGAGAACAAGGAGCCAACCATCGGCGGTGCGTCTTGCCGGTGATCCCGTCCACCCATTGATGCATGAGCCGCTGACCTTTGATACCCAGCCGCATTCCTGACCCAAAAATGCAACCTGCCCACGCGGACCATCAAGTTTGAGATTTGGGACACGGCTGGTCAAGAACGCTTTGCCTCGCTTGCGCCCATGTACTACCGGAATGCGCAAGCCGCTCTCGTCGTCTACGACCTCACCAAGCCCACGTCCCTCATCAAGGCCAAGCATTGGGTCGCCGAGCTGCAACGGCAAGCCTCTCCCGGAATCGTCATCGCCCTGGTCGGGAACAAGCTGGACCTGGCCAGCGATTCGGGCTCACCCGAGGGTTCAGATGCCGATGACGGCGAAGGCTCCGGCGACGCCCGCAAGGTATCGACAGAGGAGGCCCAAGCGTACGCCGAGGAGGAGAGCCTGCTGTTTTTTGAAACTAGCGCCAAGACCGGTCACAACGTCACCGAAGTTTTCACCGCCATCGCGAATGCGATCCCCGAGACGTCACTGAAATCTGCGAGGGGGGCTGGGGCTGCAGGGACGGCGAATAGGGCCGGCGAGGAGCAGAGGGTCAACCTGGGAGGCCCTAGGGAGGCGGGTGCCAAGGATGGATGTGCCTGTTAAGATGGACAGATGGGGACTGGAGACCGGGGTTCCTGAGGCGAGAGGATTCGACGATGTCTGCTGCCGAGGCGTGCAATTCGGGAGTCAAATATACTTTTAGGGAGTCATTTTCTCTTTGTTCTGCCTTATACGCGCTATCTGCCTCCTTAGACAAAACTTCGAAGTTAGTTCTTGCGGAGGGCGATGCCTCCTCGCGGCTGGGATCGTGTGAGTGGCTGCGCAGGTTCAATGCGTGGTCGGTGCTTCAGTCTCTTCAAGCAACGCGCAGTCGAAAACAACTCTGCCTGGGCTCTCCACAACAGACTTGTTAGATCATTGGTCTCTCTAAACACTATTCACACCGGACCTCCGTTTTGCTTTCTTTCAGGGCTCATTTCATTCCCGTCCAAGCCGACATCAACTCCGAGGGAGGTCACGTGATGCTTTTTCGACGTTCCCAGCAGTACGACCCGCTTTTCTATCATCGCGTCAAACTCCTCACCCCAGAAACCCAGTTGTACAAGCCACGGCCTTTTGTGACCAGCACCGTTGCTCGACGCCCAATCTTTCCATGGTTTGACGTGCCGCAAGTCACCCAAGTCACTTGCGTGACGTGGTTCCAGCTTTTACATATCTACGCAGCTTGCCCCACGAACAAACAGGCTCCGACTTCGCATCCCCCCATGCAGACGCGGTAGCGAAGTCCAACCCAGCCGCGGACGACATGGCATCGTCCATTTCGGAAGCTCAGGCTGAGCTCATCAGGTTCGTGTCGCAAATGTCGAAGCTTTGGGGTTTCGCAGCATGCTAACGCTGCCAAGCTCGCTCTCTCTCGACGACATTCCTATCAAGTTGCGATGTGCTATCTGCAGCAAGCTTGCCGTCAACGCTTTCCGACTTCCCTGCTGTGAGCAGGCAATTTGCGAGACATGTATGCTGTCCGCAATATATCCAGTTGCCACCGACGTCGTCGATACTGACAGGCAGCCAGGTCAATCTAGTCTACCTCAGTCTTGCCCAGTCTGCGAGCATTCTCCTCTTGCCGCCGACGATTGCAACCCCAACAAATCACTCCGCACAACGATCCGGGTTTTCCTTCGCACGGCCGAGAAGAAAAGAGAAGCGAGTCGTCCTAAGGAGCCAAGGGTCATAGCGCCAGTGACACCTGTCGAAGCGCCAAAGCCAGCGTCACAGTTGACTGCTGAAGAAAGCCCAGTGAAGCAGACGTCCGAGGGGGTCGCACAGGCAGAAGGAGCCGCTCCGCATCACGCAGAAGATTCAGCGCAAGATTTGTCGGAGGGCGTTGATCAGGTACGAACCGCAACATCGGACGAAAACCTCTCGGCGGTTCTAACAAACGGGAAGGGCGGCGTGCCTCAAGCTACGACGTTACCTCAGCAAGGCGAACACAACGGCCCGTCCAATAATGTCGCTGAGGGAGGAGACGAGCATCAGCAGGTCCATGAGGCTGAGAACACTGAGCAGGCTGTCACCAAAAATCCAGAAGGCACTCTCGACGATGGCAACGAACAGAATAACGAAGAGCCCGACTCTATGGATGGCGGCTATGCCAACATGATGTTCTCCGGTGGTGGCGATTTCAACCAGATGCAGATGATGATGGCCATGCAGAATGGGATGGGCAACAACTCGTTCGGCGGCTTTCCCATGATGGGTACGAAGACTTCCTCCATTGCCACCCAGTATCACGCTGCAGCTGACACCTCCTCAGGGATGGGCATGGACCCGATGACAATGCAGAACATGTACATGAACGGTGGCTTTCAAGGCATGGACATGAACGGCATGGGTGGCTACGGAGGGGGTTTCGGACAAGGCTCCAATAATAACTGGAACGGTTCACAGTCGTGGAGTTTCGACCAGAATAATTACAATCAAAGTGGTCCCGGCATGGTAACCGGTGATTTTGGCAACTTTAACACAGGATTCCAGTCGGGCTACAATCAGGGCAATTATGGCCAGTACAATGACTACCGCCGCAACAACTTCGCGCGTGGTCGAGGCCGAGGCCGCGGGTTCTATGGCCAATACAACCGAGGAGGATACCAGTACCGGCATGGTGGCATGGCCAACGCCCAGGATCATGGGTTTCACCAACAGCTTGGCCCTGGTAATTACGCTCAGGGACAGATCGACTCGGCCGCGGGAGGTGATTCTGGAGGCAGCAAGCAAGTGGACGAGCACGGGCGCAGCATTCCAGGACAGGCCGGAGACGGAGAGGGCCAAGTCCACAGCCACGGACAGGGATCTGAGCAGAGTGGTAATGCAGATGCCGCGCAGAAGGACCCCAGCGAACTAGCATCCCGTGAGACCCTAGGCAATGAAGGTGCCGGACATGTGCCCCATGCCATGGGAAATGCTTCCAACCAGCCGGGGGCCATTCGCTCTGTCTTAACGTCTACACCAGATGTGCCCATCAACGCCCCGACAGGTCCCAAGGCTATGAGACAAGGCCTCCCGAACACCAGCCTCCATCACCTTCGAGCCCGAGGGTACCAGGTGGGCGTCACTGTGGCCTCCGTGGCAAGCCCGTCAGGAGCTCAGCGGCAGGCCAGCCATGATGAACCTTCCCGTCCAAGGAGTAAATCCTTTGATCGTGAGAATGGCAAGACCGTCAGCTCAGTGCGTAACCACAGCAGGGAACGAACCGCAGACTACAACGGGCCCGATGCAGGCAACGGTGATGCCCAAGATCAGAGTGGCGACCGTTCGCGCTCGGGATCACGCAAGGGCGACGGGAGCCGGCCCCAGAGTCGCAGCCGTAGCCGTAGCCACAGAAGCTCGCACCGATCTAGACGACGACGTTCCCAGTCCCCCGGTGACGACGACGACGACGATGATCACCGCAGCAAGAAGCCCAGGAGCAGCCGAAGGCGTTATGACGATGATGAGAATGACCAGTACCGTTCCAAGGAGGACAAGCATGGCGAGAGGTCGCGGTCAGCCTCCGCTGAGGAATCTCGGAGATCGAGCCATCGAAGTCGCAGGGACAGGGATAAAGAATACGAAAGCCGCAGAGATCGCGACAAGGCTCGCGAAGATGACCGCCACAGGTCGAGCCATCGCTCTCACCGCGACCACGAGCGTGATCGTGGCCGCGACTACGAGCACTCGCGACGTCATGACAAGGACCGCGACCGCGACCGCGACAAGGAGCGCAAAGAGCGAAAAGAGCGGCACAGAGACAAGGAGCGCGAGCGAGAATATCGACATGGCAGCAGCAGCAGACGGCCTTCGGTCGACGACAGGTCGACAACAACGGACAAGGCATTCGACCCTCCCACCGGCCCGCGAACTTCGCACGACCGTGATCGCGGTCGCCACGGCTCCCACGGGAGCAACAGCAAGGGCAGCACACCCAAAGACCCCCACACGCTGGAGCGCGAGGCTCGCAACCGCGAGCGGCTGCTCAAGGAGGCCCAGCGCATGGCCATGGCGAGCATGGCGGGGTCGAAGCGCAGCCGCGAAGAAGGCGACGACGGTGGGCGCAAAGGTCGCAGAACGAGCCGGCGCAGCGACGCCCGCGATGGAGACGATGAGGACCGCATGCGCCGACTGGAGGCGGAGCGGGAGGCTGGGAGATGGGGCTAGGAATGCTATCTTGCGTCGCGCCCGGCGTGTGATCGGCGGCGACGCCGAGATGGCCAGTGATTTGGTCACTTTTACCTTGACAGGAATAGGCACGGCACGCACCTGGGCGTGGCCGTGCCGCTTAATGTACTATGTGGTTTACTGCCTGCCACCTGACACTCGGTAGGAGTTTCGAAGGCGGTTCTGCCAATGTCGGGCTTGACGGGTGGCCTTGGGGATGCTGCTGTCGTTGCTCATGTTAGAGTATATACCGCCGTGCGCGGCCGAAGTGAGAATGATCATGGGTCAAGTAGGACAAAGGAGTGTGTTTCCCCCTACACGTGAAGTCGGCCTGAGCCGACGAGCGGAGCGAAACAGAGCGCGGCAGCTCTCATCCACATCGTGTCGACCTTGCCGTACAGCTTTCGGAACACCGCTCTGCAAGGCGCAGCGGTCAGCCTGCAATCCGAGTAGGACTGGAATAATACCGAAAGCAATTGCATAATGCCTGCTCTGCAGTTGCCTGGATCTCTTTGTCGTGTCGTAGTCGGTCGACGCGCAAGGCGCTTACCCTACACCTGACCACCCAACTCTCCCCGTCTTTCGTGTCCATGGACGAAGAGTGGCTTGCGGATTATTTCGTTGACACTGTTCGTCGCGCTGGAGAATGTATCGCCGGGGATTCATTGTTGTGAGTAAGCGTATCATGCGAGGCTTTGAACATTTGTTTGAATGGCTCACGTCTTGTGGGCGGGCATCTGGGACACACAGCTGTATTCTTTATATCTTCTCTGTATCCAGCAGCTTCGTAGCGTGACAAAAGGCAACATGTCACGACTGCAAAAATCCCCGTCTCACCCGAGAGCTCAACCTTCCCTCTCGTTGATAAACAAGCCTCTTCTTCCTTCACTGCCGCCCTCTGCGCATACATTGAATAACCGGGGACAGGCAGCTCGGCACCCGTTCAAACCACTCCCGCCTACAACGCCGCTCATATGCCCGAACGCAACATGTACTGAATACGAATGCTCCTAAATGTTCTCGCGCTCCCCTTTGATCTACCTCTCGCCTCGCCCCTCCAGCCGTTTTGTCCTGCCTGGATGTCATGGCAAGCAACATAGTGCTGGTCTAGTTAGTATATGCCCTGAGTACGATACTGGAAGGTGTCATAACTGATGGGATGAGTCAGCATCAATAAATATCTGGGAATAAAAAAACAAGATTAGACAAGTGGCTTACAGTCGTGTGTAATAGCTTCCAAAAGACTTTGCAATTAGGTCTGTCTCGACGAACTGCTCTGCCTCGTCGGCGCTGAGGTGCAGTTGGAAGCGCTGCCGCAGTGTGTTCGTAGCATGAGCCACACCTACGGAGAAGCAGGGCATCTTGGAGTCTCGGCCCATCATCGCCACCAAATCAATGATGTTATCGGCAGACCGGCGCAAAGCTAGCAGGAATTAGTCATGTCTTTGGAGAACAAGACACGTTTCTGCTTACCTTGGAAAGCTTGTTTGCAAAGCTTCTTGTAATCTTCGTAGTCTGGGGAGCCCAGACCGCCCAGCACGTCCACGTACTCGTGCGTGAGCTTGAAAGGAGCAGCTTCGAAGCCGACTGAGCCAGGAGAATTGGACAACATGAATCCAAAGTCTATATGAATTATGTGGCCCTCGCTGTCGATGAGCACATTTCCGTTGTGACGATCCTTCAGCTGCAAGACGTAGGATATCATGCTGTACGCTGCCAGCGACCGCTTGAAAGCACCGACGCCGGCCCTGTACGGCTTGCTGTCTGGCTGGCCAAACGCCTTTAGGAAATGGTCTCGCAGGGTCGCGATGCGCTGCCGAGGATTCTGGCCAGACTCGACCGAGGCCAATGTCAGGCTTCGCTTCAGCGAATGGAGCGATACGCCATTGGTTATGGTCTCAATGAGGCCCGATGACTCTCCCGTCACCAAGATTCGCATCAGCTTGACCCAGACGTTGACGCCGGCGTCGACCCAGATCTTGTGGCAGACGTCAATGAGTTGGCATGCGAATGCTTCTTGTCGCAGATCCGCACCCGTCTTCACAATCACGCTGACCAGATCCCAGTTCTTCATCCAGCCATAAGGGGACGATTTGCGGATGCGCTCCTTCTTGGCTTCCCAGGCCTCCCCGAAGACAGCCGCACTAGGGTCGTCGCGATCGCCGCGGCGCTGGACACCTCCCGTTTTGATGTCATTTTCCATCCTTTCCCTGCCGGCGCTAGCGTTGAGCGCTGCATCGATAGTCGCATCCTCTTCGAGATCTGGATTGTCGATGCCACCGATCGCATTGTTTTTGGCGATGATGGTGTCAAAGGTTGGGCCCTGATCGTCCACCTCAAAGCTCTGCTCTTCCAAACTTTGCATGCTCGCAATGATCTTAGCCCTGATCGCAGCCACCTCCTGTTTCGGCCGCTTGCCGCTCGTGGCATCCAGTTGCGCGAGCATCTGGGAGGCTGTTCTCATGTGGGTCGCCAGGGCCGAGAAGTCTGGCTGATCAGCGGCCGCGTTTCGGGGAAGCGGGAGAGCCATCTTGCGCCTTGAACCAGGACTACTCGACCTGGACGTAGAAGCACCCCCTGAAGTACGAGGCGTGGCGGCCTCCAATGTTGTCGATGATGTGGTCGCTCCGCTGGAAAGACGCTGCGTGTTATGAGGTTGGACTTGCCTCGAAGGGAATCTGGATGGCGCCTCGTCCTCAGCCGTGAGTAGAGGCGAGCTGCCCAGATCGCCAGACGTGGGCTCAAAGACACTGTCGACGATGGCGTCGGAATTGCGCATTGTCGCCTGCGTGACTTTTGGAGTATCCGAGGACAAATCAAACAGACGCCGGGACCTTTCGTTCCCGGCCGTCAAAGTAGCCAGGAGTCGCTGATTGTCAGGGGTGTCGGGATTGAACGTAAAGTCGTCCCGCAGCACTTCAACCATCATGAGGTACGGCACTTTCTCGGCACTGTTCAGGACGGTTGCCTCTGCTGGGTTCAGTCGCACGATTCTGTGGTGCTGGCTCTTCCCGGGAGACCCGTTGACCAATGTTGGAGGACAGATGACGGGAATGTCGATTTCGGCAGGGAGGTCCCGTGCAATGAGCGCCAGCTCTGCTCGCAGCGCACTCATCCTGGCGGGTTTGGGCACAATGACGAGGCGGTTCGAAATGCCCTCGAGGGCTGTTAAGAACTGGGTCTGCGACCTAAAGTAGTGTGACCTCAACAGCCTCATCTTCTGTATAGCTGTAAGATCTGCTGCGTTTACGAGCCTCTTGGCGTGGTGCGAGTGCCGTCTGCTCATGCTGTCGGCAGTCGGCCGCTTCGGAATGCCCGCGGAAACAGGCGTTGCTGGTCTTGTCGCTGGGTTCGGGGATGGCAAGGGCAAAGATGCAGAGCTGAGCCTCGCCTCCAACGACTTCATCTCGAGCGCAGATGGTCTCTTCGATTCCGTTGGCGTCGTAGACCTGAGAGACGGCGACAAAGCAGCTGGTGGAAGGCTTCGAGGCGCACGGAGTCGAGCATCTGCGGGGCCATTGAAGTCTGGGGCGCTGGATTTCCTGCCCTCCTTTACACGCCGGGATCTCGATGTCGCGGCCGTCATGGTCTGCGCCCTCATCGGTTTGGGAGTATCATTGGCTTCTGTAGCAACCTCAGTGATGGGTTGTGGCTTCCGCGCCTGAGCAATAGCGAGGGGTCCGGCCCATCGCGGTATCATGGGCAGTGCAACGCTGGCGAGGACGAAGCTGGAGAGAACTGTCACAGGCAAGACATTCTCCGTGATCTTGCCATGCCGCGCCGTATCAGCCAGGCCGAAGACAATATGCTGAACCTTGTTGTACACACGACGACAAGTCTGGAATGCGTCGGATTGAGGGTTCGACGAAAGGTCGTGGAGATATGTCTGGAACAACCAGAACGTCTACATCGAGACCCGCGTGTCAGCCGCGTGCCAAACCTGAAATGGCTTCGTTGAAACGTACCAAGAGCGCGGCCGTGACGGATTCCTCGCACAAGTCGAGCAGAAACTCCTCGAGAGCCATCGACTCATTGTCGACGCTTATGATGAGATGACATAGCTGCGGCAGGAAGAACTCAATGTCCTCGTAAGGGAACTGCCGCAGCTTGTTGCACAGCACGTAGTGGATTCCCACATGGTCGGCATATCGGCTAAGGGACGCAAAGGATCAACGCATTAGCGAGCGACAAGCTAGGATGCGCCGCGGACTGGCACCAGCAACGACGGGCCAGACGGGTAGCCGCGGGAAGAGACTCACGAGAGGTAAGAGACCGAGAGGAAAGGGTTTGAATTGAAGACGTCGGATTCAAGGAATCTCTGCAGCAGGTCCCACGACATTGGGGGTCTTGGGGCGCAGGGGAGCTGGCGACGTGAAGGAGCGGGAGCTGGCGGCGGTGCCTCATGAGCTTGGGGACGGGGAGTGTTGCGGCGGTGGGGGCGACGGGCAGCTCGTGCGCATGGCTGGAAGGCAAGTGGATTCACGGCGCAGGCGGCATCGAGGTCTCGCAGTCGACGGGCTGTCGAATCCGATTGTGTCGCGTCGGGGTCGGTACCGTGGCGGGTAGTACGGGTCTTGCGAAGGGTCGGGGAGGACGGGAGGGAGATTCGAGTTGAATCGGGGATGAGATCACGGGGAGTTGATGTCGACCTGTTGCTACCTGTCCACAGCGCCGAGAGACCCGCCGCGTCCAGGGGCCCCAAGGCACCTCTTTAGCGCCGGTGGGCTGGCCGTCAGAGTGCAGAGGGTCCGGATGGGGCGCGGCCACCGCAATGCCCCTCAAGCACCACTATGATGACCCTGGCAGATCTGCAGCGGATGAGATTTCTGTACAGTACATACGCGCATACGGCGACGGGAACAGCAGATATTCCGCTGTGTCGCAAAAGAAAACGCGCACCGCAAATGGAGTGTGCGTATCCAGGACGGTTAAGGTAGTGTCATGCTGTGAGCTCCCGCCGTCAGTGCACGTTGATAGGGCCCCAGGCTGATCGCCAGGTCACTGCTGCCGAAGCACGACACATTCGACGGAATGCAGTCCGAGACAGCATCGAGAATGCCCAAAATGTCTTTTTGAAGCTTCTTTGTACCAATAAAAACAATTAACTCGAGAAACGCAGGTTCACGTCCATATCCGACGGTGAACCTGAGGCACGCCCTCGAGGCAACATGCGAGCAAGATCAGCAATTAGCACCAATCCAACCACACGATTCAAACCTCGGACTCCCATACTCCATGAATACTTCAGTAATTTCCCAGGCAATGCCTCGCTCGGACATGCACTGCATTGCGCCTTGTTGTCCGCACTGCAACCCAGCACATTCGTCCATGCCGCGTCAAAATGTCACATGGCGAGATGCTAGCCAGCACTCGCGTCCAGATGGCGGCAGCTACAACGGCAGCCTTCCCATTGTTCCACAACGCCAGTGATGTATGCTAGCCTTTTCGAACGCCTTTCATTCTCATCGTGTCCTTCATGATGCGTGCCGCGCCAGGCAAACCGAGCCCCTGGAGCTTCTCTCACGCCTTCTTCTTGCGGCCGCCTGCGCGACCTCTCTTCTTGGGCTCTGCCACGTCTTCGTCGCTCTCGCTCTCGGTCTTGGCCTTGGCCCGGGAACCTTCCTTTTCGTTCTCGACGCGGCTGACAATCTCCCGAAGGAAGTCCCATTGGTCATCGGTTTCGACTACTTGCTTCAGCATTGGCGCGGTGACTCGCTTAGAGCCTTTCTCCTTGGCCACGTCGGCGCTTTTGGACACGAGCTGGATCATGAACAGCTCGAGGGCCTTGCCCACGGCAATTGGCGTCTGCTGCGCGACTTTGCCGACTTCCTCGTCGGCCTGCATGATGCGTTTGATTCGAGCAGTGGGAAATTTGGTCTTGACCGGCGACGGCTCTATGGCCGGGGCAGGCGGCGCGGCGGCGGCTCGTCGCGGCGGCATCTCGGAGTCTGGCGGCGCACGAGCAGAGGGGGAAGTCGGTGCAAGGTCTTGAGGGAAGGGCTGCTGGAAGGGCGCAGAAGGGTAGTGGGCTTGGCTGAGCGGCGGGTGGCCCTGACCGTACGGCAGCGGGGGCTGCTGTTGGAATTTCGGAGGCGGCAAGCCGTAGGGCGCCTGCGACGGCGAGGTATTTTGCTGTGGGCTCGGCGGCAGGTAGTGTTGTTGCGTTGGCGGTGAGTACTCGGACTTGACGTGGTGGTGAGCGACAGGCGAGATGGGGGGCGCATAAGAGGAGGAGCCGTAGCGGTATGCGGGAGCCGGCAATTTATATTCGCCTCGACTCTGGCCTGGAGAATGGAGATGTGATGCAGGTTGGGTGGGGCCAGTGGAATAAAAGGAAGACAGGTCTGGCGACTTTGGCGCGTAGCTCGAAGTGGAATTATCGTCTCCCGACATTTTGTATGGCGGGGCGGCGCCGGCACCCTGCTGGTGGAGGCTCTATTTGCGCCGGGATGGGATGGGCCTCTCGCGTGCCGTAGTTGGTCGAAGGGGGTTAGTAAGCCCGGACGAGTATCGGCGACAGCTTGAGCTGCAGCTCAAGGACACACGGTGCCTTTCCCGCTCTGCGCAGCCCAATGCGACTCTGGTCCCTTCTGTGCGTCAGGGCGGCTGCTCAGCGCCGTCGGGATGAGGCGAGGCTGACGGCGCTCGCCTCTTGTTATCGTGGGACAGCGCGATCGCACGGCAGACCAGGGGCCCGCAAGTACGGTAAGGCAACTCGATCTTGCTGCGCCGCGTGCGACTTGGTTCTTTTCTGCCGCAGCGCGTGGCGGGCAGCTCTAGCCTCTTGTCTCTCTCGGCGATGGGCCGTCGTCGTTGCTGTGACTTGGCTTTCCGATGGAATGGGGACAACACCGAGCACAAGGGTGACGTCTTCAGTCCCGCGACCAAGGTGAAGGGGCAAGATTGGGGGGGGGGGGGGGGGGGGGGGGGGGG
>JALHBW010000140.1:0-58793 GCA_024339985.1 Tolypocladium endophyticum
CTCTGCTGCTGCTCCCTCTGGCCGCCTGGCCGGCAAGAACGCCATCATCACCGGTGCCGCCGGGTGAGCCCCCCCCCCCCCTTGTCTGCCCTTGTCCGCGCTTCGACGACACCAATGCTGACGGCTCCCTCGCAGCGGCATCGGCCTTGAGACGTCCATCCTCTTCGCCAAGGAGGGCGCCAACGTCCTCCTCTCCGACATCTCCGAAGAGGCCCTCGAGAGGGCCCAGGCCAAGGTCAAGCAGCTGGTGCCCGCCGCCAAGGTCCAGACACAGGTAGGCCAGCCCGCCTTTACGCAGACATGCGGCACGCGCTGAGGGTGGGATGCCTAGAAATGCGACGTCTCCAAGGAGAGCGAGGTCGAGGCCCTCGTCAACGCCGTCGACTCGTGGGGCGGCCTCGACATCATATTCAACAACGCCGGCATCATGCACGCCAAGGATGACGACGCCGTCAACACCCCCGAGGCCATCTGGGACCTGACGCAGAACATCAACGTCAAGGGCGTCTGGTTCGGCTGCAAGCACGCCGTCCTCGCCCTGCGCCGCCACAACAAGAAGCGCGGCAGCATCATCAACACGGCCTCGGTCGTCGCCCTCGTCGGCGCCGCCACCCCGCAGCTCGCCTACACCGCCTCCAAGGGCGCCGTCCTCGCCCTGACGCGCGAGCTCGCCATGGTCCACGCCCGCGAGGGCTTCCGCTTCAACAGCCTGTGCCCCGCGCCCCTCAACACGCCCCTGCTGCAGGACTGGCTCGGCGACGACCAGGCCAAGCGCCACCGCCGCGAGGTGCACTTCCCCACCGGCCGCTTCGGCGAGGCCGTCGAGCAGGCCCACGCCGTCGTCTTCCTCGCCAGCGACGAGTCGAGCTTCGTCAACGGCCACGACTTCGTCGTCGACGGCGGCATGACCAAGGCCTACGTCACCCCCGAGGGCCCCGCGCCCGCCGCCCCGACCAACAACGCCGGCAAGTCGTCGCTCGACTAGCGGCGTGGCCATGGCGGGCTGGGCAGAGGATTGACGAGGAATAAATAATAATGATGACAACCCAAATACAAATACATGCAACTCGAGCTGACCTCCTGCTTGGTGTGATTGATGAACTCCGGAGGCTGACGGGCGGGTTCTCCTTCAAAACATGTCACCGCTCACAACGCACCTCTTGATGTGATTTGACACTCGGAGACTGACGGCCGAGTTATCCTTTAAAACATGTCACCGCTCACGACGCACGGGGCGTAGCTGTTCGTATGCAATGGATTCCATCGTTCTACCAAATACCCCTATACAAAGTCATTAACGCAAAAAACGCCGCCCCAATGCTTCTTCTTCTTTTCTTTACTCTACCACGCGCCGCCCATCAGTGGAACTGTCCCTCGGTGTTGCCCTCGCCCATGCTCTTGCTGCTGCTGCTGCCGCTCTGGATGGCGCCCAGGATGCCGTCGATGTAGCTCGCGCCGCTCCACTTCTGGTGGGTGAGCACGTCGCAGCCGAGGTCCTTCTCGCGGCGCTGCACCAGCTCGACGTAGGCCTTCATGCCGTCCGCCTTGAAGGCGCGCGCGAGCTCCGTCGAGATGGCGGCCGTCGAGTGCAGCCCGGCCAGCGAGACGAGCTGCAGCGTGAAGCCCTCGCGCGCAATGTCCCAGATGAAGCTGCGCAGCGTCTCGGGCGTGAAGCCGTGCGACATCCAGTTGAAGGACGGCGACAGGTTGTACACGAGCGCCTTGCCGGGGAAGGCGTCGCGCACGGCGCGGCCGAGGCGCGCGGCCACGTCGACGTTGGGGTCGCCCGTCTCGACCCAGAGCAGGTCGGCGTAGGGGCCGAAGGCGAGGGCGCGCTTGGTGGCGGCGGGCATGCCGGCCTTGAAGTGGTAGTAGCCCTCGCGCGTGCGCGGCACGTCCCAGTTGAAGTAGACGGGCGTCTTGGCGTAGTGGGCGGCGAGGGCGCGGCGGCGCGTGATGCCCATGTCGCGGTCCTGGGCCGTGGCGCTGGTGTACTCGTCGATCTTGTCCTGGGCGACGCCCTCGCTGCGCATGTGCGCGACGGCGGCCTCGTCGAAGGTGACGAGCTTGGCGCCCTTGACCCAGCTGGCCTCGAAGGCGTCGATGTCGGCGCCCGAGGCGCCGCGGGCCTCCATGGCCTGGATGGTCTCGGCGAGGGGCTCGAGCGAGGCGTCGGCCACGCCGAGGATGAACTCGTGATCGCGGACGTCGATGGCGGAGCTCAGCAGCTTGCCCGACTCGGAGTCGGTGCGGGCGATGACGAGGTTCTCGCAGCCCATGACGTCCCACTGGAAGCGCGCGGCGTTGAGGCGGTTGATGTGCTCGCCCGTGGGCACGAGCACCTTGCCGGCGAGGTGGCCGCACTTCTTGCCGCCGTGCAGCTGGTCCTCGAAGTGGACGGCCGCCGCGCCGTTCTCGGCGAAGAGCTTGGCCAGCTTGAGCACGGCCGAGAGGCCGCCGTGGCCCGTGTCGCCGTCGGCGATGATGGGCCGCAGGTAGTCGACGTAGGGCGAGGCGGCGCGCTCCTGGGGCGTCATCTTGCGGCGCGCGTCCCACTGCTTGCGGTCGTGCATGGACTGGGCCTTGGCCAGGCGCTGGACCTGGTTGGGCACCGTGTTGTAGGGGTAGTCGCCGAAGTCGGGCGAGACCTCGTTGGTCGACGTGAGGAGCGACGAGCAGGCCCAGCCGGAGATGTAGAGCACCTCCTGGTGCGGCGCCTGCTGGGTCATCTGGACGGGGTCGATGGCGCCCACTGCGCGGCTCTCGGCGTCAGCTCTCTGCCTTGTCTCAAGGGGTCTGTCTACTCACTCGTGTGGATGGGCTCGCCGCGGGACTCGCGCTCGCGGATCAGCTCGAACAGCTTGCTGGCCATGACGCTGCTCGGGTACGAGACGTGCTGGGTGCCGCGCTTGGAGACGACGTCGGCGGCGCTGTAGGGCCGCTTGATGCCGGCGTAGCGCGGCGAGGACCACCAGGCCTCGACCTCCTTGAGCTGGGCCTCGTAGAGGGCGTCCTCGGCCTCGCCCGCCTTCTGCGACTCGGGCAGCAGCTGGAAGGCCTCGGCGGGCGACACGGCCTGCGAGAAGGGGTTGCTGGCGGCCATGCGGGCGGTGGTGGCGAGGGCGCGGACGGTGATGGTGTTGGAGGTGGTGGTGGTGGTGGAGCGACGAGGCAGGAGCGATGATGAGGTCGTTCGCGGCGTCGTCGACGAGGGCAGGGCGCGAGACGACCGTGAAGCTCGGCGGGCTATGCGTTGCATCATGGCGGCGGCGGCGGCGGCTCGACGACGGGGATCCGGGGGCCTCTGTTGCGAGGAGGAGGCTCTCGTCGTCGACGTGTGTCTGCAGCTATTATTAATGGGACGACGTGAGCGATGCCCTGGCTCGGAGCCCGGACGGAGCGGAGTCGACGCAGCGAGCCAAAGCCGAGCCTCCGTCTGGGCAGCACGGGCACGGCAGCTGGCCCACTATCCCACCATCCCATAGCCGTCGGCACGCTCTGGGGCGCAGATTGGCCAATGGCGGCGCGCGCTGCAGCCCGCTGGTCCGGCCCGTGGCGGCTTTCCTCGGCTGTGAGGCGCGGGCGCATGCACGCATCCCACGCTTCCACGCTCACCACCACGCCGGCGGCTGCGTCTCGGCTATTCTCACAAGCAATATTTCTCGCTGAGCCCGCTGCTGACCCTCCTCTCCGTCCATTGCGCAGATACGTGCTGGCATACGCGCTCAATTGTAAGCCCTCGCGCTGGACTGCGCACTCACCGGCGACCGACTCAGCTAACGGCGCCCAGATCTCCCCGCCTCCGCAGCGACCTACCCCACGATCCGACCGCTCACAAGAAGCACCACCGCCGCAGCCATGGCCCTCAACCTCAGAACCTCCACGCGAGCCCTGGGCTCTTTCAAGGTACGTGCGGCCCGTCAATCGTCGTCACTGCGCAGAAGCGGCGGCCATGCTGACACCTCTACAACAGCGCGCCACGCTGCTCGGCGCCCGCGGCTATGCCACGGCCGAGCCCGACCTCAAGGCCACGCTGCGCGAGGTCATCCCCGCTAAGCGCGAGCTGCTCAAGAAGGTCAAGGCCCACGGCGGCAAGACCATCGGCGAGGTCAAGGTCGAGAACACGCTCGGCGGCATGCGCGGCCTCAAGGCCATGGTCTGGGAGGGCTCCGTCCTCGACGCCAACGAGGGCATCCGCTTCCACGGCCGCACCATCAAGGACTGCCAGAAGGCCCTGCCCAAGGGCAAGACGGGCACCGAGATGCTGCCCGAGGCCATGTTCTGGCTGCTGCTGACCGGCCAGGTGCCCTCCACCAACCAGGTCCGCGCCCTGTCGCGCGAGCTGGCCGAGAAGGCCCAGATCCCCCACTTCGTCGCCAAGATGCTCGACGACTTCCCCACCGACCTGCACCCCATGACGCAGTTCGCCATGGCCGTCTCCGCCCTCAACTACGAGTCCAAGTTCGCAAAGGCCTACGAGCAGGGCCTCAACAAGGCCGACTACTGGGAGCCCACCTTCGACGACTGCATCAGCCTGCTGGCCAAGCTGCCCACCATCGCCGCCAAGATCTACCAGAACGCCTACCGCGGCGGCGGCGCCCTGCCCGCCGAGGTTGACCTCGGCCAGGACTGGTCCTACAACTTCGCCGCCATGCTCGGCAAGGGCGGCAAGGAGAACGAGAACTTCCAGGACCTGCTGCGCCTGTACCTGGCCCTGCACGGCGACCACGAGGGCGGCAACGTCTCGGCTCACGCCACCCACCTCGTCGGCAGCGCCCTGAGCGACCCCTTCCTGTCCTACTCGGCCGGCCTCCAGGGCCTCGCCGGTCCCCTCCACGGGTAAGTCCCTCCGCATCTGCATCCCAGCTTGGCTCCCCAGAGATTCGGACTGACAACCCTGTTACCCCAGCCTCGCCGCCCAGGAGGTGCTCCGCTGGATCCTCCAGATGAAGGACAACATCCCCGCCTCCTACACCGAGCAGGACATCCACGACTACCTCTGGTCCACGCTCAACTCGGGCCGCGTCGTCCCCGGCTACGGCCACGCCGTGCTGCGCAAGCCCGACCCCCGCTTCGAGGCCCTCATGGACTACGCCGCCGCCCGCCCCGAGATCGCCCAGGACCCCGTCTTCCAGCTCGTCGAGAAGAACAGCCGCATCGCCCCCGAGGTCCTCAAGAAGCACGGCAAGACCAAGAACCCCTACCCCAACGTCGACTCCTCGTCGGGCGTCCTCTTCCACCACTACGGCTTCCACGAGACCCTCTACTACACCGCCACCTTCGGCGTCTCGCGCGGCCTCGGCCCCCTGGCCCAGCTCATCTGGGACCGCGCCCTGGGCCTGCCCATCGAGCGACCCAAGAGCATCAACCTCGAGGGCCTCCTCAAGCAGGTCGAGGGCCAGTAGACGGCTCACTCATTTTGAACACTGTGACCGGTTCCTCACGTGCTCGCGATTGATGTTGGAATGTGAATCTGTACATATTTAGTTGGCGCTTTAAAATAGATCTGCTACTCGCCGCTCACTCGTCCATTGCCCCCAATGTTTATCGGCACCTGTTCGGAGAATGATTAATACGTCTTGAGAAAGACGAACAATGGCGATGAGTTCATGTTGTTCGGGTGAGCGTTCGGAAAGGATGCATTCCCGGAACGGCAGGCTTTCCTACTGCAGAGCGGAGGTGCCACCAGATAATTCGCAGGGTCCTTTTGCTCAGAGATTAGCAATAGCCCCGTGCCTACAGTAAGGGAGCTAACAGCCAAAGGTGAGCAGACTCTCGGACTAGCCAATGTCGTGTTTTCGTATTTAGATTAGGTGCAGCAAAGGGGTTTTCCAGTTGGGTGCCGGTAATCCTCTGGCGGGACATCACGGGCGGGTCTGCCTAGGCCGGCTCTTATACCTCGGGAGATTTCCACGTCTTGCGATGGAATTTTTGGTACCTGGACGCTGCACGGTTCTCGACCTGAATGCTAGGGATTCTATCTCGGCAGTGTTATCCGAGTGGCATGGCGTGATGCGAATATTGGTTCAATTACGCCCCTGTACCAACAGTCTAGATAGAAATATAGACGGTGTCTGCTGAACGTACGAAATCTCTCCCATTATCATGTAGCTACGTCTCGTTTGAAGTACCATTACGATAATTAAGGATCTCTCTATGTAGGAAGGTGCGTATATAATGATCCGTGAACTCTCGGCTACCCTTCACGTACAACGTCCTCAGTGCGCTTTTCCGTCTAAACCATTTATTAGTAAGATGTACTGTGTCAAACAGTTCGCTCTGCTCCTAGGGAGCCTGATTTCTCTTGGCCTAGCAGCGCCTTCGTCCAATTCGTCCCTGGATGGAGGCTCGCCGGACGTGCCTGACATAGATGCTACGGGGAAATACATCGTAACCCTCAAATCGGGCCTAAACGCTCGGAATCTCGACGCTCACCTGAGTTGGTTCGACCAGGTTCATGCTCGTAGTCTCGAGAATAGCCAATTCTCCGGCATCGATGAGAAGTTTAACATTGGCAGCTTCCATGCCTACTCTGGACACTTTGATAACAAAACGGCTCGGGCTCTCGAAGCCAACCCAGAGGTAGTTACGTTCCGTACACTCGTATCATGGAAATCTGTGACTACGTCTCTCAACAGGTTGCCGCGGTAGAGCCTGTAAAAGTTTGGACCACATATGGCTACACCACCCAGAAGAAGGCACCGTGGAACTTGGCAAGCATCTCTCACCGCGCCGAAAAGCCAAAAGATTACGTTTACAACCCTCAAGGAGGCAAGGATACGTTTATTTATATTGTCGATACCGGCATCTTTCTCGGCCATGCCGAATTCGAAGGCCGCGCCCAGGCTGGATATAATTTCCGTCCGGGTAGAACATACGACGCTGATGGGCACGGCACTCATGTCGCAGGCATTGCAGGCTCTAAAACGTACGGCGTTGCTAAGAAGGCGACGTTGATCTCGGTCAAGGTCGGCGAGCGCAAGGTATTCCTGGACTCGGATGTTTTAGCTGGCTATAATTGGGCTATCGACGACATCATTGAGAAGAAACGCCAAAGCAAAGCTGTTATTAACATGTCTCTCGGAGGGGAATACTCCGAGGCTATGAACAAAGCTATAGATGCGGCATACGCCAAGGGTATTATTACCGTCGTTGCCGCCGGAAATAACGCGACGGATGCCTCTAGCGAGTCGCCTGCGTCCGCTGCTAAAGCGATCACGGTCGGAGCAGTTGATGAAAACCGACAAATTGCTTCATTCTCTAATTACGGAAAGGTCCTTGACATCTTCGCCCCTGGCAAACAGATCACGTCTCTTGGCATAAGGCCAGGCGATACCGCGAGCAAGTCTGGAACGTCCCAGGCCGCCCCTCACGTTGCAGGCCTGATTGCGTACCTCCAATCCGTCGAAGGGCACGACAGCCCGACATCCACTATCTTCCGCATTAAGTCCCTGGCCAAAGGGAACAAGGTCAAAGGAGATATCAAGGACAGTCCTAATCTCTTCACTTACAATGGCAGTGGTGCCTATTGCGCATGGCAGTTGTTACACATGGTGCTGGAAGCTTCTTTTAGAGTCGGCACGGGCGCTTTAAAATATATCTGCTACTCGCCGCTCAATCGTCCATTACCCCCAATGCTCATGGGCACCTGCTTAGAGCATGATTAATAACGTGCGTGTTGACTCCAGAAGCTACTTTCCACGTCCTACAAAGTGCTCGTAGACGCGGCAGCGGATGACCCCACGCAGATGCGCTGGATGGGTCCCAGTACCATCGTGCAAGTTTCCATTTGTGGTTAGCGGTCGCGAGCTACGGCCCAGTTTCCGGATCTAGAAAGACACTGCGAACATCCTGGCAACATGGACCTCGCTCACAGACGGCTTTTGGGTAGGGTGCGCGAGCTCTATATTCGTCATCATGAACGAACATTCGGCGTATACATGTATAAATGAGCTGATTCCTCAATGGAGAAGAGGATCTCATCGTAGCAGCATCGGCATCGGCAGCTTTGGCAACGCCTCCCACCAACTCCTCGATACTCGGATCTGGCTCTAAGCCTTTCATTCTTACATCCTTAACTGTGAAGGTGACCACCGGGCGCGCATGCCTAATTGAGCAGGAATGCGGAAGAACGATAATGCGAGCACACCCACAATAGGGGCGCAGCTCGCTACATAATTACAGCCTCGTTAGGCATTTTACTATGTAGAATTAAGGCTATTTGCATCGTCAATTCGTATGCTCCTAAAGGGCGCAATAGCGCATTGTATAACAGTTATGAGCCCGGGTAGTATTATCACCAGTAACTTCCACTGCGCGCGCCTACCTTCAATCAATTCGTCCGAATAAGTCCCTACATTAAAGTCCCAACCGAGCGCACCCGGCGCAGCGCCGGTACGCACCGAGCACAAGATAGATACCTCTAACAAAGACTACGCCGAAAGTCTGCCCCGTATAGTAAAGCTCGAAACCTTCGAACAATGGATCAAGTAGCAAGATACACTAAGGAGCCATTCGCGCATCAAAAGGCTCTGGGATAGGGTTAATCCAGATTAACCGGAGCTCCCGGATAATGCGTTGAAAGCTCCGAAACGATCTAACTATACGGAGTTAAAAGCAGAATTCAAGAAGCTACTCCCCAACGAGGATCCTACTATAGAACAACTGCAAGATCTAGCTAGACGCCACGATCTAGAGTACGCTAACGAGCTTACTGCTTACAATAAGAGGGATAAAGGAGAGTAGGCAATCTACATATAGATTGTAGCAACCGTTAAACCAAGCATATACCAAGCAGTTATCGCAAAGCTCGAGATTAAGCATCCCGACTATACACTATGGTAGCTAGTCAAGGCATTACAGGCCAAGTTCGTACCGAGCTCGTCGACTTTAGCTAAGAATACCCGAAGATAATATCGAGCAGTACTTAAGGAAGTAGAACGCGCGAACGTTAAGCCCGGAGCATAGTATATTCGTTAGCATACTATCTATTACGAGGGAGTTCGTTAAGGGATCTCTGAAGTTAAAGGGACCCTTACAAAGCGCGATTTCCTACACGCAGTTAGTGCTCGATTTGTACCCGAATAGGCAAGACAAAGCCTAACCGAGCTTTTAAGAGCGGAGCGCAAGATGCAGAGTACACAAGAGCTCGACGAATATACTAAGGAATTCTACATATACATAAATAACAACAAAGGCATACAACGATACGGAACATACGCAACGCTAGGCTAGAGCTTAGAATAGTTAAATAAAAGCTCAAGCTACAAGAAGCCCGAATATCCCTGCTCGGATAGAAACTATCGCTACTACTAGAAGCCAAACGAATACTCACTTCTCGAACTTACAATTACTAGGAAAACAGACCGACCTATCCGCCAGCCTAAGAAAGAAACTCTTAATAAGATAAAAGAACGTTATCAACAGGATAAATAGAAATAACTTCGTAAGCTAGTTAGAGAGCAAGGCTAGGGTAAACGCGCTTCGAGCAGTGTAACCAAAGAGATAACGAGTAACTTTCCCGGAAGCGTTATAGCTATTCTAATCGACCCTGCTTAACTCTATAGAGACCGAGTAGTCAATTAACTAGAAGGAATCTATACAACACTCGACTTCGGAGCTTATATACTCTTAAAGAGCACCCTCTTAGATAGCTACGGCGTAACCTACCTTGTAAACTCTATAGACCTCCTTGAACCAGGTATATTTGAGCCCTCTTAACGTATAGAATACATTAAGGCAGGAAGTAGCTCGTTTCCGATTATTAGTTAGGGCAAACGAGTACTCATAGGGATCTTTAACAGCATTAACGGACTATATACGGAGAACCTAACTCTTAAGAATATAGCTATAGTAGAGGGCTTCCACGTTAATATTATTTCGGAAATACTATTGCGTTCGGCTAACATTTAGTATTCGGGTTATAACTGCTCACTACGCTTTAGAACGCCTAAAAATAACGTTATTATAAGCAGGCTTATACGCAAGTATAATCTTACTTTCCTCGAATATAAGCTATTATCTTCTTATATTCCTAGCAACGTAGTAACTATACAAGCAACCTTACAGCCGTAGTTAACGCAAGCAGCCGTAATACTACGGAGCTCTACTAGTATAATAGTATGCGCGGTATTACTGCTACAGGCAGAACAAAGCTCGTTTAGAGCCCACCGGCCATTAAGAGATAAACCGGTACCAAGGGAAGACTTAGAAGAGCTCTAGCATCTAAGGTCAGGACACCTAGGGCCAGCAGCACTTAGGGCATTAGTATCCAATGCTCGCAACGTTCGAATCAAGGGTACAAAGCGCATTAATTATAAGGCATATACGCTTATACATACAAAGCAAGTCATATCACGCCGCCCACCGGATCGACAGTCTGCGAGACCATTCTAGCAGATCTATTAGGACCTACAAGACTACGAGCAGGGCTACAACGGATTAGAATAGCTTTTAGTAATAAAGGACGAATATAGCGGGTAGCTAAAAGCTTAACCGCTGCTAAATAAGGAGTAAATCACTATATTCAACGCTCTCTTTTAGTTTAAGCGTTAGGTAAAGAGATAGTTCGGTCTCGCGATATATATTATTCGGTAAGATAACGAGAGGGCTATTATTGCGGTATCAGGCCAATCTCAATTCCAACATTGGGCGCGCTTTAAAGGCATACAATTAGAGCTCGCTCCACCCTTCACACACGAACCCAACAGCGCAGCAGAAAGGGCAGGGCAAGAAGTAACTCTCAAGTCTATCAAAATAATAGAAGGAGCACACCTGCCGAGAAACCTATAGCCAGAGAGCACAGTAGCAGCAGCCCGGCTGCTCAATATAAGTCCACTATAGCTCAATAATTGGAAATTACCGAATAAAACACTCGAGAAGTGGTTTCGAACGGAAGCGCCTCTACAAATAAGAGAGCACACAGCTAACTTAAGGCTTAATTAGAACGCGCTGTATGCCTATAGGTGCCGCGCGTATATACTCAATCGGGATAAAGAAACAGGGCGCGACCAACGACGATTCAAATTAGACCCTAGAGGGATAATAGGTTACCTAGTAGGTTATATTGCCTCAAATATATACCGTATCTAGATCCCTCGCCTTAAGAAGGTAATTACTACAAGGAATACTCAGTTTAACGAAAAACTCTTCTACTTAGCAGCAAGAGAAAGCTTAATAAAGCCCGCAATACAACAACTATACGAGTTATCCATACAGCTAGATAAAGAAGAAGATAAACGAGATACTATAGTAATACCTATCTAAGCAGACTTAGGTTTAAACTCGGGGGTAGGAGCAGACGCATAGCCAGTGCAAAGCTTAGATACATAGCAAGCAGAGAGCTCAACAGAGCTTTAGGATAAAGAGCTGGCTATACCTCAGAGTCAAATTAGAATTTAAACGCCTCGTCAGACTCCAGAGTTAGTACAAGACAGCACGCATACGTAGAGTACGGGCGGTACTTAGCAGAGCATTTCCTTACCGGTAACAGTAAGTGATAACAGAGACTTCCAAGCCTCGGGGGTGTATATCCCGATATAGGAAGCTCTGCCGTTGAGTAGAGAGCATACTCAACAAGAAGGCAATACTCAAGAGGAAGAGGAGCCGGCTATAACCTCGACTTCAAGAGAGCAACAAGCTACAAGCCCAGAGATAATAAGCACAGCTTCACAACAACCCGCGCATAGAAGCGCTAGAATAAGTGAACGTAGAGCTTAGGGCAAGGTACGTAAATAGCATAGAGCCTATAGCGTAATTAATAGCAACGACTAGGACGAATTCCTTATAACCTTCTTGCCTAATTAACAAGAGGCCGACTAGAATAACCCATCGAGCTATCTTATAGCGTTCGTAGTACTTAATGCAGCTGTAATACAAAGCAGCGCCGCTCGAATAGGCATAGTACTATCAAAGCCGGAAATAACTTTCGAAGACTTAGCAAGACCACCTAATAATTAGAAAGAGATATTACGCTACCTACTCAGGGATAAGTTCTAAGAAGCAGTAGAGCTTAAGATATCTACGCTGGCTCGCAAGGGTACTTAGAAGATAATCGAGCATTTAGAAGCAAGGACGAAACCGCTACCATTAAAATAGGTATTTACACACAAGTTCAATCAAGAAGGCAAGCTTAAGAGATACAAGGCTCGAATTTACATACGAGGAGACCTACAGGAACGCTCAACAATTAAGTCAACGTATATAGCAATGCTCGTAGCGCGTTCGTTCCGTATAGCAATAGCTCTTATAGCGCAATTTGATCTAGAGATTAAGCAGTTTAATATCAAGAACGCATTTCTTAACGCTATACGAAGTAATCAGGGCAAGCCCGTAACTTACGAACTTCCTAACGGCTTTAAACAGCCAGGGAAGTATATTAAACTCGAGAAAGTACTCTATAGGCTTCGAGATTCCCTACATCTATAGTTCAAAGAGTTCTTATCTAAGTTAGTTAAGCTTAGGCTCGAAGCAAGCAAAGAAAAGCCCTACTTATACTATACAAAGGCTCGAGACGCATACATCTTATTCTTCATAGATAATATCCTGGTTCTCTATCATAGAAATAACGACTTAGCGGCAACTACTATTATTAACGGGATAAAGCAAGCGTATAAGCTTTACGACCAAGGAAACGCGCAGTAGTTCCTAGGGATCAACATTATCAGGGACCGGAACGAGCACAAGATCTATCTAAGCCATAAGGCATACATCGAGAAGATAGCCTCACGTTATAGATTGGCTAACAAGAATATATATCCGACAATACTAATACCGGCGGTCGAATTCATTAAGCGTACGATAAATCAGGCAACTACTCAAGAGGTTAAAGAGTACTAAGAGATTATAGGATTACTACTCTATACAGCAATAATAATTAGAGTTAACATTGCCTTTGCAGCATCGACTCTATCACGGTTCTTAACAAACCCAAGTCATAAATACAAGGCTACAGTAGAGCAAGCTATGCGCTATCTTTATATTACACGAATGCTCGTATTACAATATAGAGGCATAGCAGAAACACAAGCACTGCTCGTAGCCAGCAATGCCTCTTTTGCAGACGATAAAAAGACTCGCAAATTATTACAAGGTTATATCATTACTCTGTTCGGTAGCCCAGTACTCTAGCAAGCAACCCGCCAAGCTACAGTAACTACCTCCACAACTAAGGCAGAGTTGCTAGCACTAGAGCAATGCGCAAAAGAAACTATAGCCCTAAGACGACTATTTAGAGATATACAGTTAGATATAGGGACTAAGTAGGATATACACTATAATAACCAGCAAACAATACGCCTTATAATAGAAGAGAACACACGAATAAACACACGTCTACGCCATATAGACATACAGAACATATAGCTACGGCAAGAAGCACAGAAGGGCACATTTACAGTTACATATTTACCTACGAACGAGATACCTGCTAATAGGCTTACGAAGGCGTTGTCAAGACAGCGTTTTAAGCATTTCCGAGCACTACTCAACATAGCAGACGGCTCACAAGTCACAAAGGCACAGGCACAAGGCGAAAGGAAAGAGTCAAAGAGCACCAGCAAACCACCAAGTCAAATTACTTAAAGAGATAGTCAAAAGCATCATAAAGCTAAGCCAGCTTCTAGGCACGCACCTACTCGTCACGAGCAGGGCGGCCACCATCCTCCTCCTCGAAGTACCCATCTTCAAACATTTCAAGGACCAATTTGGCGGCGTCCTTAACACGTTTTTCGAGCTACCGAGCAGTTAGTAACGAGCACAGAGACAAGGGGACAAGAGCTCACATACCTTCGGGTCCTCCTCGTCACACGCATCGCGCAGACAGCGGACAAAGGGCACAACAGGCCCAGGACTAATTGCTTATTAGCTATAATATTCTACGAAGAGAAAAGGAACAAAGAAAACAAGAAACTTACAGAAGAAGGCATTTATAGCCCTTTAAGTAGGGCACGCAACGTTTAGAGCGGCTAGAGCTATTACGGCACTTATCCAAAGTACCTTTACCTAAGATCGCTAATCTTAGGCACGGAAGGCAGGGCGGCTAGCGTACATCTCCTTCGACTTCCTCTTCCTCTTCCTCCTCCTCGGCCTACTTCTTCTTCTTCTTAGGCTCCTTCTTCTCCTCCTTCTTAGCCTTCTTCTTAGGCAGCGGCGGGGGAGGCGAGGGAGTCGGGCGGGAGGAGGGGAAGCGGCGGCGAGAGCGCCAGAGAGCAGGTAGTTAGGGGGAGACCAGCTCGACCCCGTTATCATCATCGTCATCATCGTCATCATCGTCATCGTCGTCGTCAGCAGCGCGGGAGGGGGTTAAAGGCACGCGACCAGCGCAGCCGGAATCAGAAGATTCAAACTACAAAGTCAGCACACACGATACCTTCAAGGAATACTCAGGGAGCATACAGAAGGGGCAGGGACAAAGGAAACGAGCAGACTTACCTAGTCAAAGGTATCCAGCACCCGACGAGCAACAGATACTACAGAGGGCAAGCGGGAGCGCGAAGCCGGACCAGCCGGGCTTCCACAGGCAGAGAGGGCTAGGGGCGACATAATAACTTTAACGATAATCGAAGAAAGAAAGAAGAAAAAGAGAAGTCAGAAAGAGAGGGAAAAAGCACATATATATATATATTAAGCAGAGGCATCGCCAATTAACTTCAACTCGAGCATTACCAGCTACAAAGGAAAGTTAAACTCACAACAATAGGACCATCAATGCAAATAGCCACTTAGCCATAAGTAAGCACTACTCACAAGCATTAAGAGTGCCCTCGCACACATTATTAAGCGCTCACATAAGCAGTATTATTGTAAGCGTAAGCTTACAGCTATCGGGGTTCACGATACTTCAAGGCAGCAAGTCACGGTTCCTACGAATAGTCAGTCAAGAGGTACATAACAGGGCAGCCTATCCAAGCAGGGATAGGAAGTATCACTTACCTTTAGGTCGCGGCACGATAAAAACACCAAAAGAGACCGAAAAGAGCATTGTCACCAGCCTCACAATAGCTATAACAATGGGGGGTGTGTAAAGGTGACCACCGGGCGCGCATGCCTAATTGAGCAGGAATGCGGAAGAACGATAATGCGAGCACACCCACAATAGGGGCGCAGCTCGCCACATAATTACGGCCTCGTCAGGCATTTTACTATGTAGAATTAAGGCTATTTACATCGTCAATTCGTATGCTCCTAAAGGGCGCAATAGCGCATTGTGTGACATTAACCAAACCAAGTATTCAGCAGAAGAAACTGATTACAAAATCCAAAGCCGGATTTGATACAGTCAAAATAAAGACCTTTTCGCAAATACTTGGCTTCAACCCTTTCAAAGGTTCTACTGCTCTCTCGAGTACTTCCGCCTGGCCCGAAGGGTTCTTCCGAGACTTTGAATACTGCCACTCTTACCACCGCAACAATGCCATCTCCCAGCTCGAACCCGCGCGCGGTCATCACGGCACACGACGCCGCAGGGAACGCCGTTTTCGCATCCGACAGCGAAGTGCCGCTGTTCTACCCCATGGGGCCGACGGGTTCGTCCTTTGCGGTCTTCGACATGCGCGGCGCGGTCCCGGTCAACAACGCCGAGCCTGCACAACAGCATCCGAACGCCATTCCTCGCTGCCCGCCAAACGGTGTTAATTTCTGCATTAGCAACATCGCGCCCAATTATGCCGTCCCGATGCACCGCACACTAAGCCTGGACTATGCCATCGTGCTGAGTGGCGAGATCGTTATAAAGCTCGACAGCGGAGACGAGAAGACGGTAAAGGCGGGCGAGTTCATCGTCCAAGGCGGCGTGAACCACCAGTGGATCAATAGGACGGATGAGATTTGTCGGATTGGGTTTGTAACGGTCGGGGCGCAGAAGGTAAAGCTGGCGGATGGGACGGAGCTGGAGGAGATTGCGGTCAAGAGATGAGGCGCGGTCAATCTATGGGTATTGCAGTGTATATGCAGCCTGAGCCATCGTATGCGCAGTTCGTGACCGAACAAGGCGCGATGAACTCATCAGATTATGCTTTTATCGCCTAAGAGATCCTTCATTCCAGTATATTCGCGGATTCTTTCAAACACCCTGCACGCTCGTTCTTTTTGCTCCAGGCTCGTAGCGGAATCTTCAGCCTTGACTGTGCGGGTTGGCCAGAGAAGTAAATACCCGCCTACGGCGCGGCAGCGAGGCGGGCCGTCCACGGGGTCATGGGGCTGACCCATGGAATTCACATCGCCGAACAATTGAGGGACCGTCGCAAGGAAGTCATCGGCCAGCCGTTGAATCGTCGAAATGCACTCGGTCATGGTGTCGTGCAGCATATGCTCCTCAACTTCATCCAGGCCTGGCGTTATGAGCGCGGCCTTGGAGCATTGCGATAGTTGTTGCAGGAAGATGATACGAGCCGTCCGGTGATAGTTCCACTCGTAGGCCATCCAAACGTCGGAAAACAGCTGGATTGTGTCCGTAATTCCCCGTGCGGCTGGTAGGAGATCTGGTCGTTCCGAGACCGCTACGCTGGTGAAGGACCACTGCGCAGTCTGCCGCCAACTCACCGCTTCCTGATCCAAAGAATGCAACTCCTTGATCATGTTGACAACGGTGGATGCCGGTGCCCGCCCTGCATCGATGATGCCCAGCAAGGTTCTTGCACGCTTGCACGTCTCGCCGATCCGATGCGCGTTCTTCTCGAGGCGGCCATACGGCTCGCTTTCACTTAGCTGGTTTAGCCAGTCCGATGTCTCAGCGATTGGCGGCATGTTGTGCGATAGCCATTGCTTTTGCTTCAGGAAGTCAGTGTGGCACGGTCGATGGGAACCTTCTGTTCTTACGGTTCTGTGATGTGCAAGTCGAAAGAGGCTCCAGCCGCGCGAGCTGTAGACCAGGTCACTGCCTCGCAGGCGGAGTATTTGAGCCATTCCTTGGACGTGTGATCCTCTTCTGACATCGTCGGGCGAATTTAATGACTGTGATCATGGGTCAAGAAGACAGTCTGGTATCTTGGCAAATAGACCTACCTCGAAGATATCGAGGACAACCACCGTCATCAGATCATAATCATCTGGCGTTTTGGCTGGAGTCGCGAGCGAGTCCCCGAGAGCTCTGAGTGCCATCCCATAGCATTGGAGAGCCTTGCTTGCAAGTGCATTGCTTCCTTGATCCTTCGCGACGTCTGCATATGCCGCAGCTCGGACGGCCCAGCGCAGAGCATACCGGCCCTCCACATTGACCTCCTTGAACATGCAGGGCAAATGCTCAAGGAAGCCAGGAGCAGACGTCGGGTTGCAAGGGTAAATGACAAACCTGTCCATGAATTGATCCACGGCTTTCTCTTCCACGGGTTCTTGAAATGGGCCCGGCATCTCTTTCAGCCACGGATGGCTGTTGTTCAGCCTGATGCTGGAAGCCTCCTCCAGAGTCAGCGCAGAGGGGTCTGCGTTCAGCCCCGAGACAGATGACGACGCTCGAGAGGTCGATCCCGCGCCGGCAGATTTGCTGCGCTTCCGCGTAGAGGAAGGCGAGAAGTCTTGCGAGCTCGGTGGACTAATCATTTGCGTCGCGCGCGAGTGCCCGATCACTTTGGCCGTCTCGTCGCGGAATATGATGGACGACTCATCGCGGTACCCCTCACAAACCTCGCCTCGATGGATACAACGCTGACAGGCCGGGCGCCCTTCATCGCAGCGGACATGGCGCTGCCGACAGCGCAGACATCCACGACTCAGACGCCCCATATGACTGAATTCGTCGTGGAACTGGGGTAGAGTATTGATGTGGGCAGTGTTGAGAAGACAGAAGATGTAAGACCGACGTAGAAGTGGGGTATTTTAGTGGTTGGATATCCGCCCAGACGTCAGCTCTGAGCGCCTGGACCATGAATTGATGCGGACAATTGCTCAGGATTTAAGGTCTATAATTTTGACCGCAGAATTCAAGAGGTCATAACTACGAGAAAGAGTGAAAAGTACGAAGAAGGAGAAGAATTAAGTGGCGTGGGCATCTTCAAGTAGGAAGCGTTACAGCCTAGTCATGTATATGCTTGACGATAGAGCACGGGAAAGGACGATATTGAAGCAACGCAAGAATTGGACAGACGTCGAAAGAAACGCCCCTCAAATCGAATCGCATTCAAGAACCTGGTAGCTTTTACTGAGACGCAAGAAAATGGCAAAGATCTGGCAAAAGAAATGCCAACAGATTGCAAAGATATGGCGAAGCCGCGGCCGTTGCGGCTTTCGCTCCATCAACACCCAACGCCAACCGAAGCCGCCCTGGCCAACATGCAAAACCTTTCATGACGACGCCGCACCATTCGCCCGTATTAAAGATACCCGCCCTGGTTCCCGCCGTATCCTGGCTGTGCGCCGTGTCCGCGATACTCAGGCTGGTAGTCATTCCCGCGGTATCCTCGCTGGCTGTCGGTGAAGCTCCTCTGAGGACCCATGGGCCCGGGGCTCTGCATCCTCGCCGGGCCATACCCTCCCTGCGGGCCCGGAGATCCCCTGGGCCCGGGGCTTTGCATCCTCGTCGGGCCATACCCGCCCTGCGGACCTGGAGATCCCATGGGCCCGGGGCTCTGCATCCTCGTCGGACCATACCCTCCCTGCGGACCCGGAGAGCCCATTCTCGTGTACGCATTCGGTGCGGAATCGCTGCGCATCTGATTACGCGGCGAGGGGAGAGGGCCTTGGGGTGGCATACCAGGGCTTTGTGAGCGCAGTTGCGGGCTCTGCGCCCTTGTATGACCCTGGGTCGGCGGCGCCAGGCCAAAGTCGAACCCGTGAGGGCTTCCCGGTCCTCGATTCTCGACATACGTCGGGGCCGGGCTGCGCGGGCTCTGAGGCGAACGCATCGCGGCAGCACCGCCAGCGGCAGCACCGCCAGCAGCGGCAGCACCGGCTCCCCAGGACGCACCGCCCAGGGGGCTCGCGGGTGTCGTCTCGGGAACGTGGTACGAGTCCGCGTCGCTCATCCCGCCCTTGCGCATCTCTTGGGCGTCGAACTCCTGGCCGTACTCGGCGAAGCCGTCGGGGTTGATGCCCTTCTTCTTGAACTGCTCCATTTCGACGCGTTCGGCTTCGTCGCGCTCCTTGGCTGCCTTGGCCTCCCTGGCGCCTATGCGGCGCTGGCGGATGAAGTAGAAGAGAAGCGTACTGACCGCCGCCGCGACGACGGCACCACCGCCGGCGTAGACGCCAATCTTGGCACCGCTGGGAAGCGCGTTCCATTTATCGCCGATGGACTTTTCAGGCTCCTTATGGAGAGCCTCAAAGGCAGTGGAGTTGCCGCTGGAACAGTAACAAGTCAGCTTCGGCGTTGATTCCTCTCGGAGCTCCTGAGTGACTCACCTGACGATTTTGATGCTCTGCCAACTGCCCGACCTGTCGCCAAAGGCGTACTCCTTGCCTGTGCTGAAGTCGGTGACCTGGGCCTTTTGCACGCGCATGGTGTAAGGGCCGGCGGCGTAATTGGTGTCGCCTCCCGCCCACTGGCGCGTGCCTATAGGGAGGGAGGGATCGCCGCCAGCCCAGATGCCAATGCTCAAGCGCATCGGGGTCTGGGGATAGTTTTGGGTGTTGTTGGCATCCTTGGCCAGCAGAGTGCGGACGTGGTTGCCATCGATGAACCAGTCGATCTGCTCTTTGGTCCAGACGGTGGTGTAGTTGTGGAAGTCGTCCTGCATGCCCGTCATCGGGTGCATGCCGCCGTTGAGGTAGTCTTGGTGGCCCTTGCCAAAGTAGTTGGTGGAAGCATGCGTCTTGTTGGAGCCCAGGAACTCCCAATCGACCTCATCAAGGTCATCGCTCAGCCACATCGTGGAGCTGACGATGCCTTGGCCCGGGGCTACCTTGAGCCAGATCTCGGTGCGGCCGAAGAAGAAGTAGAATTTGGTGCGAATGGTGGGCGAGTCGCCCTGCTTGTTGATGGTGAAGGCCGCACCGTCCTTGGCATCGTACTGGACGGTGCCAGCCGTAGTCTCCCAGAGATCGTTCGAGGGCGTGGCATTGAAGTGGAAGAGTGCGTCGGTGCCAAAGGCCGGGTCTGCAGGGCAGTCCTTCTCGGTGGGATTGCAGTCGGTGTGTACTTGGGCGGCTGCGAGCCCGAGCAGGGACGCTGCGGTGAGGAGGCGTCGAAGCCGCATCGCGGAATTCGACGAGATAAATGTCGTCGAGGTTCAGTGGTCAGTTCGAGGTTGAGGGGAGCTCCTCTGATCCAGCAGAGGACAATAACCGTACGCCGAGCGCCTGGCTCGCGTCGAGAAAAGGTGGAGAGCTTCCAAAGAGTGGACGATACGATGTGCGCTCGCAGCAAATGAGTGAGGTCAGGCCTGTGAGGTGGTGGGCATCTACAGAGTAGGACGCGTCGCCAATGAACAGACGAATGAGTGTCGGTGAATTGCCGTCGAAAGACGCCTCGACAGCTGCAGAGATTCAAGGAGCGACAACCTCTGCCAGTTGTCGACAGCGTCGTATTCGAAGAACCCGGGAACGGGAAACGGCGAATGGTACGGAGTAGAGAAGAGAATCGAGGAGTGCGGCGAGATTTGCCGCCCCCAGGGCTCAAATGAGGAGACGGTCGCACCACTCATCCATCACCTACCCGCCACAATCATTCACCGTCTGAGAGGCGGCCTGCCTCAAAGCGGACGTGGTCTTAATCTCCACACCCATGAACCGACTCCCCGGTTGAGACAAGCCCTCTAGCGGCCAATGCTCAGGGGGAAGCGCGGCGCCGATATCCACATCCCCAAGGTAGCCAGTGAGTGGCCGTCTTCACACGGCAACCAGTGCGCTTCGACGAGCTGTTCCTGGAGCTACGGTGCTAGCGCCAGGGGTCACATGGGGCCGGATAGAAATGCCGAGACTGCAACTCTGCTGACGAGGAGCGTAGCCCTCGTCGATGCCTTGGCCCTGAATGCGATGCTTCCAAGGTGTGGAACTTGGACGAGCTGCGCGCATGGTGTAGCATGCTGCTTCAGCGAGGGCGCTCTCAGAAGCTGCTGGCAATTTGCCGGTAATGACGCTCTTCATCACGTTCGCGACGATGGGCGCTGTTGCTGGGGAATGTAAAATTCCATCTCTTCTACCGAGCGGCGCCGCTCCACAGGCCCCTTGCCGCCGTCGAGATTGAGACCAATTCGTCCAATGTCAGGTCGAGCCAAGTCGCTGGCCGTCGTCTGAACAAGGGCAGAAACGGATAGGATCCCACCCACATGCAGGGGGGGCCCATGGTCTGGGATCCCTTCATGCAGGCCTACTCAGGTCAATGCAGTGGGTTGACGACGTCATAAACATCACGGGCCCATCCGAGTACCTTGAAACATTTATAAACAGTTTCGAGATCAACATGCAGCACTGTCTCGCCGTCGCGGCCAACAGCACCACACAGCGGGCCCCACCACTCAGGTACCCAGCCTGCAAGATCAGCCAGTCTGACGCCGCTTGCAAACACGCCCACAGGGGGCAAAGCACAATGAAAAGGCGCCTGATCAAATCCTAGCGATACAATGGCTTTATCGTAAATGAAAGAGGGAACCAATATCATAAGCATAATGTAGTGCGTGGCAATGTGCAGTGGACTGTTCTCCGTAGGTGAATCGGCCTCGGCAACCTTGCCCCTGACGGTGATATTAAGGCGTGGGAACTCGGGTTACATGTACATAGTAGCGATCGAGCAACAAAATAAATAATGATGGGAAGATGCGAACTGATTATCCTCTGAAGAGGGATGGCCGAGCAGGTCATGTGTTCTAGGCGGCGGCCGGATTATCATCATTCCCCAATGCATGCACACGCATGCAAGTTCCCCTCTCTTTGAGGGCGGTGCAAGCCTCATAATCCGCCTCGTCTGCGTTCACATTACACCCCTCTGCCTGTCACCACAATCAAACTCTTTCTGATCAATCGTCCCATCCCGACGCCATGGCCGCGAATCAGTCTCGCCGGCGAAAGGACCTGAGCCAAGGCGATTCCATCGACACGGGACCCGAGTTAGACAACACTCTCCCGTATCGAGATGCAGCGCTGTTTGAAGACAGTATCAGGCTGATCGAGATACAAGCAGCCACACAAGTGAGCGACCCCGTAGTGTGCACACTAAAGGTGGTTGCATTTGGCGAACGACCGAAATTCGAAGCGTTGTCATATATGTGGGGGACCGACAAAGCGAGCGATGCAATCATCGTAAATGACTCCCCGTTTGAGGTCAACAGGAACCTGTTGGATGCTCTTCTCTTTCTTCGCAATAAGCTCGCTTCCAAGAAGGAGAGCCAGTTACTCTGGATCGACGCTCTCTGCATCAACCAAAGCGACCTGAAGGAGCGGGCTGCGCAGGTCCGAATCATGGACCAAATTTACTCCAGAGCCGTCACCGTCATAGTCTGGTTGGGCTACAGATATGCAGAATTTCAGAAGAAGATATTGGAGCAACGTCTGTCTCAAGAACGGGCGCCGGGAGAACAAACCCCAGGTCAAAGGAGCGACAGCAAACCTCAGGCCAACGAAGGAAGGCAAGATTCATCCCAGAACCGCGACAGCACTCAACAGATGGTGCGAAGCTTGCGGAGAGACCCATACTGGGACCGTCTCTGGATCCTGCAGGAAATCGGTCGGGCGCGGAAGATCCGAGTTTGCTTCGGGGCTAGCTCCTCGTCATGGGAGAACTTTATGCTTCTCATGGGTATGCACAATGGGGACGGCAGGACCGGGCCGCTGAGGCTGGATAGACTCCTCCGGCAGGAGAAATACAACGACTCACACACTCTCAAGAGGCTGCTTGAGGAGCACAAAGACGCCAAATGCTCCGAACCAAGAGACAAGGTCTACGGGCTTGTAGGGCTTGCTTCCGACGCTGCGGGATTTCCTGTGGACTACAAAAAGTCTCTATACGAGGTGTGGAAGGATACGATGGTCTTCATGAACCGTCGCGGGCTATTTAAAGAGAAATCTCAAGTCCTTCCGACCGGCGCACTGATCAAAAGCCTCCTCATGGTTGATCACCGCGACTACCTCAGCCACATGTCGAGGGTGGTGCAAGACCAAGTCGATTCTACTAAGCTCATTAACGACCCAAAAAGCGACCTTGTCTTTCACCTCGATGCTGTTTTGCGTGGTTATATCATCTGCGTCGGGCCGTCAACTGGCGATATTATTTCCCGACCCAGCGAGGTGTCCAAGTGGAACAGCGCCATTCAGCGTTCGGTTCCAGCAAATGAATTAGGAACAGCTCACCGGGAGCGAGACAGACTTCTCTACAAACTTCTGGATTCTGATGAATCAGAAATTGAGATGATGTGCTTCCATAGACCGAGTAACATTATGTACAATGGTCGATCAATGGAGGGGAGGGATCAACTTCCTATTCAATGGAAAAACAACGTTCGAGCAGAGACGGACGCCAAGAACGACGCCACGATCTCGCAACCACCGCAGGGGCCACACCAAGGTACAAATATATCAGCATTTGTCCAGCCCCAGTTATTCCTAGCTCAATGTTATTACGATCGTACGCGTTACGAACTGGGTGTTGTCTCGAGTCTGGCCCAGCCGAAAGATTTAATATACTGGGTTCCCTCATCAACTAGGACCCTCTTAGTCAAGGTTGTTGAAAGCAACGTCCTATTCTCTAAACTAAGAGTGTTCGGCACGGCCCTGGCTACTGAGGATATGTATGGCTCTATACCGGACTCTACGTCGGATCACGTACAAAGATTGCAAGCACTAATCAGACCATCCCGTGACGTGGTTCAACTAGATGCAGGGACAATATTTATGCTTTTATCATAGATCAGAACTTGGTCAGGCCTACTCAATATTATCGATTACGCACTTTTAAGGTAGTCAAAAAACAGCAGGACAGCCGTGCATCTCTAGTTCTGAGCCTGCTAAAAGCCCATTGGAAGTCCGAAAAAATCAGCTATTTGACATGTTTCACGGGATTGATCATAGAAGGAAGCTGGGCGTTTACTGCAGATGATGGACTCTTTGCCTCGAGACACAGGTGAGCGTGATACATTGATCGCAGTGTTGCTGGGCCTCGCCGTTTTGCCCGGCCAGATTGACCGCACTGTAGACGCGAGCTATGTGTGGCACCAGTGATCGTGGTTCTCGTAGTAGGCAAGGCCTTGATGCTAGTCATTGCAAACGTAATGATACAATCTTCTAGGTGATGCCACTATGTAATCATAAGGTCGGTCGGCTATAGGGCCAATGGTATAAAGAAGGGCATTCACACAACTCCTCGCACGCTCTCAAGAAAATATTCAGACTCCGGTCCTTCCACGCCGTTCAGTGTCCAACTCGCGATTGTTAGGCTCTGCATGAAGCTCAAATTCCATGACCTGTGTATATATTAGCACAAAGTTCACGTCGGGATGATGATGAGAAAGGGAAAACTCACGTCCAAGACCTTTGCCTCGCTTCATCACGTCCCGCACATGCTTCTGCTTGATATGCGCCCGCCTGGCGTCCTCCTCGGCTTCGACCTCAGCCCTCTTTGCGTGGTCTCTCGCCTCGCGGACCCTCAGTCTCGCCTCGTCCAAGGCACGATCTGCCTGTGCCTCGGCGGCCTCGGCATCCATGACGCGCTCACGCGCTTGCACGATGCTGGGATCCACATCGTTGTTCCTGCCGCCCATTCGATGCAGCAACCCGCTCCTGCGGTGGCTGGACGAGCCGGCAGTGTCGATGCTGCTGCGCGACGAGATGGAGTGGCTGGTGCGGTGCGTGGGCGACACGGAGCGATCGCTGCGGGAAAAGAGCCCCGTGCCGGACCTTCGGTGAGTGGCCGGGTCGACAACGGGGTCAGCTACCGGCTGTGCCTCGCGGCGATGGAAGAGGCCGTGCTTCTTGGGGACGGGCTCCGGTTCGTAGACGGGCTCCGGCTGACGGTGAGATGAGAAAAGAGGCATCGTTGTTGTGTTGTGAATAGTTGTTATGTGAATGGTTGTGTGTCAAGATCTTGTAATGCGTTGGCTTGAGCGTGGTCTTTTGGTGTAAGTCAGTTTGATTCCGATGTGGATAGAAGACCAAAAGGTCTGTTCCGGGACGGGCCATAGGACCCTTTTCTACACATCACGCAAATACATCTTCTGTTCTGGAATCTCTTCTCCTTGCCACGCTCACATCTACCGACGCAGAAAACCTGTTTGTGTGTTGCGCTGTGATATGCGCTGGTTGCAGAGCCGCCGATCGTCGCATGACGTCAAGCGAGTGCAAAGTAGGGGACGCCTTCAGCCCAGCCAACCAGACGGGGCCGCATGTCCAAGCCCGGCCAATGGCGCTGGCTGACGGAGTGCTGGGGTTCCTGGCCAAGACCCCTGGAAATGGGAAGCCAACCCGTGCGGGGGTGTCGAAGGGGGGCGCCCTTACGTCGACGGCGGGATGTGATGATGGCATCGCATTCTAGGGTGGTGCAGCGGTGTGTGCCCTTTTGTCAAGCCGCGGTTCGGGGGGAAGGTTCGTCTCAATGGCTGGTATTGCGTCAACATCGAACGCGATACGGAGCAGAAAGCGCTCAATCCCGGAGGTGCCCTGCGACGCGCTGCGTCAGGGAGAGAGAGAGGGTGGCTCGAGTAGGATTGGCGTCTCGTTTTCTCAAACACGACGCAACATGCGACTCTGAACGCGCCGAGGGCAGACGACACGTGCTCTGCGCCTGATGCTGGGGGAGGCTGGTATCTTCTTCTAGAAGCTGTATGGCTGTCATGTCGATTGATTCGCAGAAACGTGAGATGGCGACACGCAACGTGCATTCCAGTTGAACCGCCCACGGACGCTCACCTCAATTCGGAAGCAGCGACGCGGCTCAGCAGTATCTTGAAGCATTCAAACACAGCTTTATCTGATATCTCAGTCGTCTCGTCTCAAAACAGTTCAAGCCTAATCGCGGCCCAACATGAGCGACTCCTTGCCTAGAGAAATGCACGGACCAAAAACTTCCAACATTACAAAGCATACAAGCCCACCAGACTTCCTATGTGCAGAAGAACCCACCACCGTATATGTACAGTCGGATGAAGCGAAAATAAGCGGGTGACGCGGGTGTGGATAGAAGATGTAAATGAGCACAAAGGAGATGAGGCGCGTCCGCGCATCGTCAAGCGGCAGCAAGGGCCGTCGCGGAGCAACCTAGCCTGAGTCGTTGGGCCCTTGGTCGGGTCTTTCACATCACCGTGCACTTATTCTCCTCTCGGTCCTTCTTGACGCTCAGGGCAACGCGGGCCGCCTCCGTAAACGCCTCGTTGACGCCACGGTTCTTCATGGCCGAGCACTCGAGGTACCGCGAGGCCCCTATCCGGCGGGCCACCTCAAGGCCCTGGTCGTAGTTGATGGTCGGTCCCTTTTCGCGCTGGTCGGCCGCCTCGACAGCCGATGCCGCTGCTCCTGCGTCGTCTTCCGTCTCGTCCTCGTCGCCCTGCTCGCGAAGGTCGCACTTGAGCGCGACGAGCACCAGCTTGACGCCGGGACAGTTGTCAGCAATCTCGCCGACCCATTTGGACTCGACGTTTTCGAGCGAGTCTTTGCTGTCGACCGAGTAGCACAGCATGATGAGGTCGGTGTCGTCTGCGGGTGGGGAGACGCGCTGGTTAGCAGTCTACTCTGTGAGGCTGATCGACGAATCCCGACGCATACCATAGGACAAGGACCGTAGGCGGTCAAATTCTTCCTGGCCTGCGGTGTCCCAGAGCGAGAGCTCGATGTGCGTGCCGTCCACGAAAATGTCTGGCTCTCGCGGTTAGCGACACAGCACCGCATGTCGCAGCGGTCGGCACCTCATACCATGGACGTAGTTCTCGAAGACAGTCGGCTCGTAGACGGTCGGGAAGTACCCTCTGGTGAAGACGTTGAGCAGCGACGTCTTGCCGCTGGCACCGTCGCCCCTTCACCAGCAAAGCGTCAGCCTCCTCTCGCATTACCGCGGTTATCTGACACCTGACTTACAGCAGCACCAGCTTGCGCTGGACCGTCTTAGATCCACCGCAGAAAGAAGGCATGCTGTCGCCGGCCGCCAATCGTCAGCGTGAGCGTAAGCGATTCGGTCGGTCGTGTTCGTGGACCGGGAGAGGAGCGAATCGTGTCTTCGGCGGCCGCAGAAAAGAGAGGATCGTCGGCGAGGACTTGGCCGACGTCGTGGGCAGCTGACTCGCGCGCAAATGGTGCGGCCGAGACGAGACGGGGAGCGCTGGTACAGCGTGAGAACAGGATCGCGAGGCCAATGGCAGCGCGGAGGCGGTCTTACGGCTGAAGCGGGAAATTTCGGTGTTGATGCAGACGCGAGAATGGAAGGTAAAGGGATCAACCGAATGAGGCAAAGGCGAACCACCACCAGGCAGGAGAGTGGCGGCCGTACCTTGGGAGCGGCAGCCGTCGAATTAGGGGCGACACAGCGGCTAAACCGCCTGTCTCGCGCCTTTCTAGTGGACGGCCTCTATTAGGCCCACCACGCCTCATCTACCGTGCATGCCACTGAAATGCGCACATGGGCGAACTGTCCGTACGTCGGAACCTTACCTTACCTTAGGTTTCATTCACATGTTCGCTTTCAAGGCGTCGACCCCTGTTGTGGCGCACAGTTGTTGGATACACGAGATATTGGTACGAGTACGGCATCTTCATATCCTCGTCAGACTGCCATTTTCTCGTAAACCTCACGAGTCAACAGAAAAGAACGCCTCTGATGGAAATCTTTACTCCACAAATGTCGATCGTGTCGTTCGCCCGAAACCATGTATGTTCCAACTAGTCCTCGTCCCGTCGGTAGCCCTGACGCCCTCGTCCCATTCTTTCCGCGAGGTCTAGCTTCTCTGCCTTCTTATGCAGCCCGTTGACGAAAGCACGGTCTCCCGCGCGCTCCCGCGCCTGCTTGTCCGCCTCCCGTGCGGCGCGCTCCCGTTCCTCCAGTGCTGCCAGCCGCGCCTCGCGATCTTGGTCCAGCTCCGACGCGGCCGACTGCATGGCCGCCAATTTCCGCGCTCGCTCTGCCTCTTTATCCTCCCCGTGTGCGCCTGCTCCGTTTGGCAGGCCGTTGCTATGTCGTGGGTGCTCTCTCCGACTTCCATTCAACTCGTGATCTCGCCGCCTGTGCCGCCCCTGGCCGGTGTCGCCGTCTTCGGGGCTCCGCCGCCTGCGATAAGGGTCGGGTGAAGGGCTGTGCCTTGGGCGCCGGTCATCGGATCTCGCCCTTGTTCGTCGTTGGTCGGTGTCGTGTCGGCGATCAGAGTCTCTGTGATGATCACTGCGTCGTTCGCGATCGTCTGAACCATGCCTGGTCCGGCTTGGACTGCGCTCGTCCGAGTCTCTTTGCCGCTTGTGACGTCGCCGAGATTCACCCTCTTCCGAGTCGCTACGACGGCGTCGCGGGCTGCGTGATCTCGAGTATGACCGGTGGCGACGCCGATGCCGCCTGTCATCGTCATCGTCTGGATCTCGACTTCGGTGTCGGTGTCTCCGCTTATGCCTGTGCTCCTTGTCTCTCCTGCTTTCCTTCTTTTCTTCTGAGATGCCCATCGAGGATAATAGTTGTCGTCGCTTGATCGGGTCGTTCATCATGGCATCGTACGCCGCCTGTTCCTGCCGCTTGATGGCGAGCAGCGGGTCGTCGCGGATCTTGGCAGCCGTGTCCCTGGCGCTGTTTGCGTTCTGCAACGCCATGAAACTCTGCTCTCCCGCATCCTTCTCCAGATTCTTGTGCTCCGTGCCCTTGATCAGATTGTCGATGCGCCGCTTTCCCAGGAGATACGCCTCGGTCTCTTCGCTCGTGCCGGCCTGGCCATCGGTGGAGCCCTGGTACATCCAGTCGACGCGATCGACGCGCTTTCTGCCGCCGGCGGCTTCAAGCTGCCGCTGCAGCTCCTCCTTGGCTCGCTCCTCTTTGATCTCATTGATGCGCTGTTGAGTGCGTTTCCGCTCGGCGAGGGCCTTCTGCTCTTCATCGTAGACAGCCTGCTGGTTGCGTCGCAGCGTCGGATGAAACGACTTCTTGAGGTTGAGATCGCCGCCGCCCATGGTGACAGTGCGCTGGCGTTGGCAGGCCTAGTCGACTTTGTGATGGGAGATGTTGTAGGAAGATCGAAGTGGCGAGTCGGCAGCGAACCTTGATGCCTTGCCAAGGCCCCACTTTTGCCTACCCTAGACCACTTGAGGCTTCTTTGGCCGACGGGACGCTCAAGACAAGGCGGTCCACGACATGCTCTTTTTGCCAATAAAGGGATCGAAGACTTCTCATTTGGCTCGTGGTTCATGTCTTTGTAGTGCTATCTGTGTTGCCCTGTGGCTTAATCTTCGGTCGGTCACTTCCTTGTACTTCCCTTGGACGTTTGGACACTTGGACATCGGACAGAAGTGCTGGATGACGAATTTAACTCATGGCATGGTATAACGCTCTCTAATTTACAAATATACCTCATCCAAATTCCGCCCTGTGTGAACCCTATTCGTACAATTGTAGTGAGCCCATCGATCTACCAGCTGGCCCTCTTGACGCCGGGAAGATTGCCTGCCATGGCCTGCATTCGAAAATTGAACTATGCTCGATTAGCGACCGTACGCTGCAACTCGACCCGGAAGCAGCTTACTCTTGACATCTTGAAATCGCTGAGGATACCACGGCCCTGGCCGCCCATGATGCAGCGGTTCCGAATTTGCGTCGGGCGGGTGTAGCAGTGCATCTGCGTCAGCTGCAGCTGGGCTTCGGCGCGCACCCGTGGCGCGAGGGTGGTGTTGCGGATGATGTAGCGCAGAGCTTGCCTAGATAGCTCAAGTCAGCACGGGTCTGCGCAGAGTCGTTTGCGATTGTGGTGATGCCGTCGAGGTGGCATCGCAGGTTCCTCCGCGGAGGGGGTCGCAGGTATGCGCTCACCTCTCGGTCTCGAACTCCTCGAAAACCTTGCGCTTGGTGTGGTCGCGGATGGTCCGCGCCTTGACGAAGCAGCCCAGATCGAGCTTTTTGGCGCGGAACATGGACATCTTGGGCGGGCGATGTCTTGGTTGATTGACGACGAGCACTGGAGCGGCTTCAGAAGCTTTGGCGAGAATATTGGTCCGCGGCCCGCCGATGTTTATCCGACTGCACCCGATCCCCAGTCACGCCACGCGGTCCGCTCCCGCACCGCCATGCCCCAGCTGGACGCATGCTTCACTTCGACCGCACCTTGACCATGTCCGTGGGAAGCCGCCGAAATTGCTCGGCGCCGTCCAACAAGACTTGTCGATGCGTCAGGAAGGAGCCTTGAGAACCCATGCGTCCGTGTGCAGCGGCAGCCCCGCCGACCATCATCCTATGTCCCGTCGCCGCCCTACCAGATGCACATGCAGTCATCACTTTCGACTGCAGCGCGAGTACATGCAGCCAAGGACATGGACGGATGTGGCGGCGGACATTGGATGCCAGCCTGCAGGCTCGAGGCTTCAGCCGCTTTGAGCCATTATCGGGCGCACCACGCGAATGAGGCATTGACATCGGCGGATCTGCCCCCCGCAGAGACGTCTGGAGCATCCGGGCGTTTCAGGCGCGCGCTCTGCCTTGGTGTTCTGTTTTTATCACCTCGAATGATACTCCGTGCTTGGCGATGACCGGGCTGATATAAGATGCCGAGAATAGCGACGCAATGCCTCACAAAGGACCGCACCGAAGTCGTCGATCATCGTCTCCATGCTCCAAGTGGCGGCGGAACCCCTGCCGCAAGCTGCATGGTTGGCCCAACATCCAGGATCGCCTCCTCTCGTCAGCACCGCTCACAAGCGCGAGCGGAAGCAGCGGCGTAAGCGCAACCGCGAACCTTGAACCACCATTCAACACACGCACATGGCCTTACGTTTGCCGGTCGCTCCCAGGCCGCAGGTCATATGCGTCTTGGCACCTGATTATTGCGGATTATGCGGGAAATACGTGCAGCTAGTGTTACACACAACGGTGCGAGAGAGACGGCTTGGTGACGGTTGTCGTGCAGGAATGCCCACGACGCCGACGACAATAAACAGGGCCCATACCGCGCCTCGGCGCTTATCGCCAAAATCTGACGGGCCCGCCGCTCCTTTGCGCGTCAAAGCAGTCAATGAGACGGTATCCCGGCCACCTCCCTGGTCGGCGCTCATGCCTATTCGAGTAAGCTGGCCTTGGAGCTGACAGCCAACTCAACCGTTCTGCCGGTGGACGGGTACCGCGCTGGCACAATCCCCAGAAGTGAGCTAGTCACCGCCGACCTGGATCGTGGACACGGACTCAGATTGTACCGTAGGCGCAAGGATGGACGTTGCCTTGGTGGGCAGACTATTGGACGACGGGGGGGAGAGTCCCTGCTCTCCTCCAACCTTGCCTGCACCCATGCCTCCTCGCCTAGGCCTTGCCCACTCCTACCACATCCTTGCAAAGGTTCTTGCTGCCGCTTTCTGACAGGCACCGAAACCGGCAATGACAATGCTTAGGTTGTGACTTCATAGTGAGCAGGTCCTCTGAAGATGTCCTTGGCTCTAATCCATGATGCAGCCACAACAGGTTAGAAGCCTGCGGTGGCTTTCACGCTCATGCATGGGCGATGAATGACCTCGCCGACTGCTCGGGACTGGCCGACCCTACCACACGAGACGGGTCATGTAAATACAAATACCATAAGCTGAGCGGCATGGCTTGCCTTGGCTGGTACGTATACCACCATAGCCTCCGCCCTTACCGTCTCTTGTGGCTCTATCCTGCGCCCTGACGCCAGACGTGCCCTGTGAGACCCCCTTCAATTCGGCCGACAGTGCCTCATCGTTTGCGGCCAAGGGAGACACTGCCCTCCTGGCCTATGCTTTGGTACCACGACTGGGCTTCCGATTCGTTACTGTCCCGGCTGGGTTTCCGAGGCGTTCCTCATTCTCCTACTCACATCAGCCGATACACACTCACTCTTCGTGGCATAAGTGAGAATGGGGGCGGAACAAGGCTGTAGAGGGGAGCATATATTTGAGCGTCCGTCTTGTATAAGAAGACAAAGCTCGGGTAGTGACGACGCTCGTGATCCAGGAGCCAGGCCGCAGACCATGAAAGCAGATTCGCATTCCACTTGTCTTTGCCTGCTGAGAACCCCGTCTGCCAGAATGTCGTCCAACCACAGCGGCAGCATCAGCTCACGAAGTAGCTCCAAGTCCGACCGGCGGCCGCGGGTGAGTTGCTGACCTGCCCTGCTCATGTCGTGAGGGCACCTCGGCGCTGACTTTGCATGCAGCGATCCGTCCAGGAGCTCATTGAGTGCCTGGCGACGCACCGTGTCAACACTCTCACCGACCTTTGCCGCATCGAACGCATAGCTGCCTCTTGCCAAGACGAGAACGACGCGAGGGCTTTCCAGAAGCCCATGACGGCGGCCTGGGTACATTACGTGACCAGCCACCAGCTGCTCACGGAGCTGCGCGGCCTCACTAAGAGCTACCCTTTCTGCGGCGACGTGGTGCGCGAGGCTTACCGCCGAGTGCGCTGCGACCCCAACAGCAACCGCAGCTGGAACCTGGCGTGGCTTTGCCTTCAGACAATACAGGATGACGGGCTGGTGGCGGCATATGCAGCGGCGGAGGCGGCGCGGCCGGAGATGTGGGCGCAGATGCAGCCTGATTGCGAGGATATCGCGAAACTCGCGGCGTGCTTCGAGTACGAGTGGAGTGCAGCGGTGGACACGATGTTGCGGCACTGGCAGCGTCCGCCGACTTGGTACTGAACGCATTTTTCTGGAATTGGGCTTGGCGTATGGGTTCATGAAGGGTGTACATACAGGTCTGGCGTTGTATAGGTTGGCAGCGGCTTGTTTCAGGGCTTCGTTTCGTCTTTGGCTGGCCTTCGAGGCTTCGTCTTTCGAAATACTGGCAAGGAGATTTTGCCTTCTTATGAGCGTTGAAGCATTCTTTAGGGTGAATTGATAACGTCATCTATCTCTCATTACATAACGCCAGCTCTCGGCATGGCACAAGTGTACATGCAACTCTGGCCCTGACATTTTCTACATTTATCGTCATACAGAATCGTCTTGTCGGCGACGTCGCTCGTCTCCGCTTTCGCTGTCCTCCCAGTCCTCGCTCTCGAGGCCGGCGCCGCAGATGAGGAGTGATCCGAGCCAGCCCAAGAGGGCGAGGCCGCCAAATACGCTCCACGCGATAGCTTCGCCCTTGGGCCGCACATTGACGGTCAATGTGAAGAGGCCGCCCGAGACAAAGGGGCCGATACTACGGCCAAGGGCGGAGAGCGTCTGGGCGACGCCGTTCAGCGTGCCGAGGCTGGCGTGGGAGGGCGCAGAATTTGTAATCTGATAGCCGTTAGCAACCTCATCCAAGGAGGCTCAGCGTATTGAAACGTACTAATAGCATCACGCTCGACAGCCCACCGACCGCGCAAACATTCTTGATGATGAGCACCACGCCGAGCTCAATGTACAGCCATAGGCGTCCGCTGCCAATCCCGAAGAGTGGCTCGTCGTCGAGGTAACCCACCCAGGGCATGAGCACCATGCTGACAGCAATGCCGAGTAGCGCGAAGCGGTAGGTGCCCAAGTTGCCCATCTTGGCCTTGACAGGTTGGTACAGAAAGGCTTGGAAAACGATGGTCGCGAGACCAGCAGCGCTGAGACTAACGCCGATCTTACCAGGGCCGAGGCTTCGGCCTGTAGGAGGCGGCGTGCTGGCGAAGATGGGGTACAAGCTGTTGTAGCTGATGTTGGAAAGCTGAAATACGAGATACGTCGCGAGGAGTACCAGGGTGGTGCGGTTGCGGAGGTCTTTCCAGACTGGGCGCTCACCATCGGCTGTTGGCATGGCCGTGGAGGTCCTGTCTGCGCTGTTGATATCATTGTCGCAACCGTCATTGTCGTTGTCAGCCTCATCTTCAGATGAGGAAGACCCGGACGATAGCAGCGGCCGATGCTGAGCATGCGGCCACCGCGAGCTCCACGAGTTCCGATTCAGCGGCGGCCGACGCGGGCCGCGGAACCAAGAGGACAGGCGGCTGATCCATGCTGGCTGCCAGGGTCCAGCGCCGCTCTCATCCAGCGTCTCTTCGAACCAGATGCCCACCACGATGACGCTCAGCGCCAGCATCGCCGCACCCAGGACGTTGGGCCCAAGGTAAGGATACTCGCTGCCCATGCGGCCGACGAGGATGCCGCCCAGCGCGGGCCCCGTAATGCTGCCGAGGGAGTAGATGACGGGCAAGTAGGTAAATGCCTTGCTCTGGTTGGAGCGGTCCGTGACCTCGCCAAGCACCGTGGGTACGCAGGCCGCGTTGCCGTTGAGCAGGCCCATGGCGATGTGCACGAGCAGAACCTGCCAGAACTGCTTGCACAAGCCAAAGATGCAGAAGCAGCACATGAGGGAGAAGGTGCCGGCTAGCAGCACGGGTTTGCGGCCGATGACGTCGGAGGCATAGCCCCAGAGGAAGTTGGTCGACAGCTGGGCGAGGGCGAAGGCGCTGGCGAGGATGCCGACGTACAAGCCGCCCTCGTCGGCGGGAATGCCTGGCATGGAGGTGACCATCTCGGGCAGGTAAGGCGAGATGGAGTTGAGGGCTGTCTGCTCCGAGAGCGAGAGAAAGGCGAGGAGCAACAGCTGGCGCACAGGGAGCGGCGTCTCGGCGGTCGATTCGGCGGAGGCGGACGAGGCGGACGAGGGACGCTCGGATTCGGAGCCGGCGTCGGGCAGGGCGGGCAGGCCGGCGCCGTGCGGCAGCCGAGGCTGCTCGAGCGGCGTCTTTGGCGGTTGCGTCGGGAACGTTTGGTAGCGGTGTTGTTGGTACGACGACTGGCGCCGGAAGCCGGCCAGCGTGGGGATCGGGGCGCCGGCGTGGAAGGAGCCAGCCGACGCCGTGCGGTTGGCGGCGCCGGCGCCGGGCCGGCCTGAACCGGGCCCGGACTTGGAACGAGGCATTCTCGGTGGCGCGATATGCAGAGGTGGTGTCTCGTCACGCGATGTGCTCAGGGTTTGCGATCCTTGGCCGAGGCGTCACGGCCGGCAGAGGTGAGGCGGACGCGGGCGGTGTGAGCAGCTAGACGCGGCGCATGCATGCTACCGCGACGAGCCCCAGCAATTTGCAACAGCACGTGGCTGCGATTGACGTCGTCGTGCTCCGGGCCGGTAGCGAGGTGAAGTTGAAGATGGATGGCAGATGTATGTCGGCCGCTAAGGTGCTGGGTGTGCTCCTCATCCCCGGCAGCTCGGCCGAGAGCGAGCTGAGCGGAATTGGCTTTGCACGACGTCACCGATCCTGGCTTGCCTTGGTCGCGCCTTGTGCGCCTGACAGGTGCGACTAGCTACATGAGGCAAGACTAGGCCTTGATGGCCCCTTCGATGCCTTGTTTTCTGCTTGTCTTCCGCAGCGCTTGGATTTTTGCTTCGTAAAACACAGAATTGATTCATTTGGTTCGTGGTATGCTCCCTTATTGGCCGATGACTGCCGATTCGGTCTAGCGGTCCTGCAGCTGCGGTGCAACGTCCGCTTCTTAGACATCTCGTGATCATTGAAGCACATGTACCACAGGGTGCTTAGGTGAGTAGAGTCTTTTGTCTACCTGGTTCTAAATGCCCAGCTATATAAATGCATCGCTTTCTAATCTTCTAATCGTCTACTCCGCATGCTTTGTATCGTCTATATGTCGCCAGTCCTGAACAGCTCCACATGCACCCGTTGCAGAGGCACCCCCTTGTCGGCCAGCCATTGTCTCGTTTCAATCATCCACTGCTCCGGGCCGCAGACGTAGTACTCGGCAGAGGCGTCCGCCAGATGCAGCGTCTCGTCGCCATCGAGCTTGTCCAGACTTAGCCGGCTCTCGACGTCGTACTCCTTGCCCTGCTCATGGCCGTCCTGCGCCTTCTTGACGAACAAGACAGTCTTGATGTTGGGGTGCTGCGCCGCAGCCTCCCTGACGTGCTTCCCAAAGGGCACGGCGCCCGAGTGGCGCGCGGTCTGCACCCAGCTTATGGGCCGGGACGCGTTGGGGGACTGCAGGATGGAGTCGAGGATGGAGACGAGGGGAGTGGCGCCAACGCCTCCGGCGAGGAGCACGACCGGAGCGTTTGGTGATGCGGCCGAGTGGTCGAAGAAGAATTCGCCGCACGGCGGGCTCAGCTCGACCTGGTCGCCGACGTTGTACTTGTTGTGCAGAATGTTGGATATGAGGCCGGTGACTCTACCCGCTGCCATATCCTCGACGCTGGCATTGTCGATCGTCTCCCCCCTCTTGACGGTGAGGCGGTAATGCGTCATGCCGTCTACAGGCGCCGTGCTGATGCTGAACTGCCTGCTCTGATTCAAACCGTCCAGCTCCGGGAGCGGGATCTGAAGCGTGACATACTGGCCGGGCTTGAACTTGATGACAGGTCGCTTGTCCACCGGCTCGAGGTAGAAGCTCACCACGTCCTCGCCCTCGGGCTCCTTCTTCACAATTGTGAAGCGTCGCCAGCTCTGCCCATCGGGGCCAGCCTCTTCGTACAGCTGCTTCTCCCTCTGGATGAAGATGTCGGCGAGCTGCCCGTAGGCCGCGATCCAAGCGTCCGCGATCTCAGGCGTGAGCGCACTGCCGAGAACCTCGGCGAAAGCCGCTACGAGGTACTTGCCCACGATGGCATATTGTTCGGGCTGGATGAAGAGCGAGACATGCTTATGCGCGATGCGCTCCACGGCGGCAGTGAGCTTGGCCAAGTCGTCGATGTGCGCCGCGTAGGCGAAGACGGCGTTGGCGAGGGCGGTCTGCTGAGCGCCGCTTTGTTGATTCCGCAGGGAAAAGTGATTGAACAGCTCAGGATGGGCGGTGAGCATCGACTTGTAGAAGACGCTCGTGATCGTTGTGCCGTGTTCCTTGACCACCGGGGCCGTGGATTTGACGATGGCGATTTGCTCGGCTGTGAGAGCCATGATGACCAACGAGCGAGGCGAATGCTGAGGCGAATGTTGTGGTGAACGCTGTTTCGGTTATTTCGCGAGCACCGGGGTTTTGTTAATGTCACCGGGTGAGGTCGTATGAATACGTTTGAATGAAGTATCGCTAGCGAGCGTAATGTACACAAAAACAGTCGTCTTGTCCGACGCCTTCCACCGGCGTCCTTCTTATGGGGAACCGCCAGCCCAAATGGCACTTGAAGATGCGGAAGAAACCTCAACGGCACGCCACTGAATCGAGAAGCGCATGAGAGAAAGGTCCCGGAGAAACGGAGATGCTCAACTCAAATATGATTACTAGTCAATAGCGGCTTGGTGACGATGAGTGGGCTGATGATGGGATGCTGTCGCGGGGAAGAACCGGAATCTCAGGTACATCCGAAGGGACGGGAACCATGAGTCGCGTGGCAGCCGCCAGGGGCTTCCCGGCAGCGCATAGGCTCAAATGATGCCACCCACAGCCGGCCCGTGTCTGGTGCTTATTAGCGCAGGATGCCAATGCCACTTGGACCTCTGAGAGGGCCGAAATGTACGCATTTCCAATATGCATTTCCAATGGCATGGGGCCGAAAGTTCGAGACCCCAGTTCCGGGTCTCTGGGGCAGGTCCTGCGAAAATTTTAGCTTGTTCATGACCATCGACACGCTCCTCATTGGACATTATTTTAGTTGGAAGCACTGTAAACCGGAGCCCCTCGGCGGTGCGCCGGCCGCTCCCTAAACGGCCATTGCCGTCCAGGCGGCTCCGTATCGGGAAAAGCGTCTAAAAGCTTCACAATGAGCCATCGGCTGTGAGAAGGTTCCAAGATCACTGACAACGGACCTTTAGTGCTTACTCTGCTCCTCATTAGAAGGTACGATCGATCTTCCGGGCCGCGCGGATTACTCTGGGGGGATCTGACGCGATTGAGACGACACATTAACAATGCTGTGCATCAATTCTATGTAACGCAGGCATTCCTTCCGAACGATTTCCGATCCTCCGATGCTAGCACGTTGCAGACGAGTACCTACACAAGAGGCTGCCAAATTAGGACTAGACTCCGCAGAAGCCAACGTATCGCCTGCTCTGGTTTTTCTAAGCCAAGTTCCCGTACGCAGGCCACTTCATGCGTAGTGCTACCACTATGCCGAAGGTCCGCGTCTGGTGACCCTTTCGCGGCGACATCTCCGGCCTTTCTCCCACTGGGCCCGGACGGTCGGAGCTGGCCTCCATTCAAGGGTAATTAATGGCAGTTTCGACTCCTCCGTCAACACTCGTACAAGCCTACCGGCAGAACATCTTCCTTCGGTATTCCCAATCTCATTCATTGGCTTAGTCAGTGGCTTGTCTGTGCTTGAGAAGTGAGCTGAAGTGGGACCACCTACACTGTCATGTCCTTGCTCATCAACTTCGGACTGAGAAAGCCGGACCACAAAAGCAGCTTTTATGGTAGTCTCGCACGAGGGCATCAGCTTGCCACCAGCGAACAGCTTGATGCCAAGATGATCAAGCGTCTGACCCTGCATGGTATTTTGGTTGACCGTACCGTTTTGGACTTATGGAGATAATAATACGATCCGACCTCGTCATAATATGGCCGCTTGTCTGAAGCTACACGTAGAGTTGATATGTGGAGATTTTCGCCCATCCTTGGTGTTGCTATTATATACGGTTTTAATCCACTCACGCCCCAAATTCGCTTTGATTCAGGTGGTTCTTGTCTGTTGTTCGTGCTCTGTGTGACTGCATTCACCTTGGGGCTGCTTCAAGCGTCTCTAGTGGGACGAATGTTCACGTTCAGCGGCTTCCTCTCCCGGATGCTCGATACGTTCTTATCGGTATAATAGCTTTCTTGGCCCGGGACCAGCTCAAGAGCTAGCTTGTTGCCCAGCTTGGAGTTGCCCATCATGGTCGAGGTGGCGATCCAGATCTCGGGCACGCCGACGAAGACGAGGAAGAACGTCGGGTGCGGCTACGCCAGTATTATGCGGCTATATGCGGAACCCTGGCTGGCCCTGAAGCAGTACGACACACAGGGGAAAGCTAGAGTCGTAGAGGTTGTGGAATGACTCAGAAAAGATCAGGTCCTGATGATACCGAAGATGGTCGAACCGGCGCAAACATCTCACACGGACAGCGACAGCTTGTATGCCTTGCGAGGACCATGCTGGCGCGCTGCCGCATACTGATCCTTGATGAAGCAACAAGCGCGATAGATGGCGCAACCGACACCGCGATCTGGCAGGTAATAAGGGACGAATTCTCTGAGGCAACAACTTTGTGCGTAGCGCATAAGCTGCTGTCCGTTGCTGACTACGATATGCTCCTGGTGCTGAACCGCGGCGAGATAGCCGAGCTGGGGTCGTCGACCGAATTGATGGCCAAGCAGGGGGCGTTCTGGGACATGGTTGATCTGAGCGGCGACAGAGGCAGAATCAGATCTGTACTTAGGAGCACATAGTCGTCCAGATTTACTTGACTTGACTCTTTCACAGGGGCCGCGGCACGTCCTCCGGGTTGCTGATATCGTACTTCGTCAAGAGCTCCGCCACGAAGACCTTGAGCTTGTTGCCGACGAGGAACCCTCCCCGGACAGGACCATTGGCCCTGACCGAAAGAGTGAAACTTGTTACGGGTCGATGTGAGCTGCCACTGGTTTTCCTGGCCCAGCGCCTGCCGCTTGCGGGCGAATTGGAAGCCGTCAAACTTGTCTGGGATTTTGAACTGCTTCGGGTCACGGAAGCGGCGAGCGATACGACGAGGAGGAGGCCCGTGATGTGGGGGGTTTGGGTCACGCATTCCGTCCGATGGGCTGATGGTATTCTTGACAGGTATTGAAGGCCAGGAGCAACTTAGTGGGAATCCGCGAAAGTGTTCACGAGCATCGTCGTGTTCCGCTGGGCTGGACAGACTTGGCTGTGCCGGACCCATTCGCTGGCTCCCACCAAGACCTTCTCAATCACATTTATTTTGTACGGCATCCTCTTACAGGCCCCGTTCTCGTCCAGAGCTTGGTCGATGTCCCTCTTTAATGGCTCTATGCCAATTATCCGCGAGATGGTAGGTGATGTAGATGAAGTTACACAGCAGGTCAACGCTCGTGTGTGCAGATGAGAAGAAGACCGAGACCTTAGCCCTGACCTCGTTAAACGCCTCCTGTGTCGCTTCAGTTCTTATAGTATCACTCCAGTGCATCGTTGAGCTTAAAGTTAGCCCAGAATGCGCGCCGCCTCTCAAGCTCCTTGACTTCGGGTAATACAAATTTCCTTGGCCGCGTCATTCTACAAGAAGAACAACATCTCTTCTCCTGGCCGCCTACGCCAAACGGTGTGACGTTGTTCGGCGTGACCTTTACCTGCGAGCAGATGCCCTTAGGAATTTTGTCCTGCCGGGCGACTAGGCTAACATGCTTACTCACTGTAATCCGCTCGATGATCTAAGAGACAACCAACTCTTGCGGTTAAAACGGCGCGATCATAAAGCGCACCATTGACTGGCATATTAGCAGTATACTTTTAAATACGCCTCTACCGTCATAGGAGCTTTAGCAGGGCACCTGAATTTATATCTTACAGTAATTATTATGGTCGGACTCGAAATTTTCGTCCGCTCTCAGTAGAGCATAAATAGAATTTCGAACTTTAATATATATGTTACTTCCCTCTTTTGGCTATTAAGTAAGATAAAGTACAGTAAATTTACATTACCTATACCTAATTTTAATATTTACGTTGCTATAAGACGGGAGTCATACAGATAAGAGCTGTATAGAACAGTACATACGAATAGATACTAACAGGGCTTTTATATGTGAAAGTTAACTCGGGATACGTACTATATATGTGAAATTCTTACATACTCTATTCTTTTTAGAGATATGTTATATAAGATAGAGCAGACTTATACAAGTCCTCCGTTTCTATCTACGCAAAAATATATTAGTCATTTCCTTACAGAGGTAACATCGACATTAACCTTAACAATATACTCTTCAGAATGGACCCTGATCACTTCGAAATTGCTATTGATTGCCCTCCTGGAATGATCTTTGAATCATTCTCCGTTACTGTGAGCCAGACTGCAAGTATAACTCTGGCAGCAATCCGGAAGAGATGCAACATGTAAGTGTAAAAAGGCTCGTCGAGGACTTTGCTAATAATAGAAGCTCAACCAAGTTGTTTTTCACCACCGATGGCAGCTTTAGCGTGAAGGATGAAACAACTCTGAGATATTACATGGAACTAACCACTGAAGTAAGCATTCCCATTAAGTCACTATCATCCGAGACTAACGTCATGGAGGGGCGAAAAATACTAGGCATAGAAGGAAGTCAAGATGGTAAGAATGAGGCGTAGTATTAATCGCTATGACAAGACTGACAGCCACATTCTAGACACAGCAACAGGAGAATCTAAGGGTATTCGCATATTCAAAATCAAGGTTATAGAAAAGCCTTCTGATAACAAAGAACTTGTCCCACTTCCTAATAAGGACGAAGAACTGGCTAAGTTGCTAGATGACTATAATAAAGGTATCTTGGACAAAGGAACACTTATTAAGCTTATAGACAAGGAGCTCCTCAGCCTGAAAAACGATTATGCAGTAAAGCCAGGGGGTGAAACACACCCTGAACCGTCTGATTTAACAGAACAACAGTGGGATAGCATTTTCGGAATAAACCATGTTCTTTATGGATATTGGTGTGACTTCCAGAACGGCACCATGCAGAAGGCGAAACAGCCAGGTAAGGTATTCACCGCCGTTTTGCGAACCCTTCTAACTCTGCGAAGCATTCAGGTTGCTTCGCTCCAACTCCGGCCCTAAGGATTTATCAACTGTACGTCTATTTTAATACTAATGCCAGCGTTTTTAATGCTCATCAACTTAGAAATACACACTGCCAATTCCTCCATTCTCTGTCGTTGATGACGCAAGCGTGAGAGTCGATGAAGTAAGAAGTCAAAAGCAAAACAATTGGATAAAAGAGGGTTTCAACGCAACCTCCGTCGGAGGAAGCATGTAAGTTGTCCTGATTCGACTCAAGGAGACGAAATTTAATTAGTGTAGAGGTGGGAGTCTCTCTCAAGTTCCATTATCTGTTGAGGCGGCGTTTCAAAAGGAGAGTTCGTGGGCAAGCCAGAAGCAGACCTCGTCGGATGTCCATTCACTGTCTGTGACATACAACGTACGTATACAACCGGCAAGTAACCGGCGTCGCTAATCGCGACAGTTCCCTAGGGTAAAAATCGAACTGGACCCTGATGACCTTGAATTGACCGAAGAGTTTAGGCGCGAGGCCATGACTGTAGTGGACTCCGTATCGAAAGACAATTTCTTCCGCAAATATGGTATGTTCGCGCGTGGGTTCTCTGGCAGCATAGCATAGCTAAATCGTTAGGTACTGTTTTTGCAACCTCCCTGACACTTGGAGGATATTTGCATAGCACTCGGAATATTTCAAGTACAGAACGCTCTCAGCTTGACCAAATTAAAAACAAAACCCGAATTGCGGCAGGGCTCAGTCTTCTGAGTCCATGGGCCAGCGGAGGACTTAACGGTGCAAACGTGGACGGTAAAAGCTCAAGTACAAGTATAGCTGCTTTGCTTGAGGAGGTGGCCTTGTCCTGGGACGCTCGCGGAGGCGATACAGTACTTTGCTCCAAGTAAGTCCTGCCTATTGACTGATAGGCATCTCGGCTAACTTTGCAGCCCAACCGCGTGGGCAAATACTGTGAAAGACTATAAGCTATGGCGTCTTATGAATGTAGGTCCCCCCATTCAAGTCTTGGGGTTGGGCTAACGTGGAACAGCAAGAGAGGGTCGTGAGCCTTCACCACCTTATAAAAGACATTGATATTTTTACGTGGAGGAAGCTTGAAGATCCACTAAGCATTCATCACGGTGGGACGAGTGTGGTTAAAGATCCCGAGTTCGCTGAGGTTGTTCGAGGTGTCTTGATGGAGGCTTTTTTCGACCCTACACACAATCATTTGACAAAAACGCTGGCTACTCTGTATACAGAGGGTCGATATACGTCAGGGCCGGCCCTCCAAGAGTATAACAAATTTATGAAGGATCATTTCGCGGATGACGCCGATGCGCAAATCGAGGCAAGCAAGGCATTTGGAGAATTAAGCATTGATCAGAAGGTCGGCTTCGGATTATTCATGACTGAAAAAGGAAAAATATCGTTTCCATAGATATTTTGAGTATCATGATATCAGAATGGTCATAATGGGGACGCCAAAGGGAATGATCAAGCAGTCTGGTATTAGCAGGCCAAGTGATAATATTGATGCGGTCTGAAACTCCTTAACAGTTGCCCTTTAGTCATATCACCTAATAATAATGCAAGCAGAACGGTAGCTCTAACACAATGTATGATGTTATAATACTTTCAGCTAGTTTAATTAACTACGCCTAGTCAAGGCCATGGAACTTTTTTAATGTAGCTGATGTCTATTAATTTTCATACCTTGCAATAGAGCTTACTTAAGTGAAAGAGTCCACGCCGTGTTTATGTGGCATCTCAAAGGAAATCTTTTAAAACGCTAATACTTTAGGATGTAGTAGCTCGATATCTCGAATACATTTTATCACGGACGTTCTGCGCATGGGAAAGTCCAGAATTCGAACAAAAGTTATTTTGCTATCCTATACAGAGACGACGTTAAGATTCAAGCATGACTGGCTTATCCAGCTCTTTCCCCCATGAAAATTTCTCATATGAGGATGGCCGGCTGGCACGAATCAGCAATTCTACATACACCTGTCGAGCCACTCGGCAATCCTCACAAAGCCGCACAACACAAAACTGACCCTCAGACTTTGAACATACCGAGAAGGTTCCGGCATACAGAGAAACCTGTCGGAAAGTACCTCGGGACGGAACCCAAAGTAGACCTTACTGTTCCCAGCGCATTCTGCACACATCCTCAGCAGCCAGCCAATGCAACAACCCCCCTACAGTAGCGACAGGCTGACACATAAGCAAAGTATGAACAGGTTTTGATCAAAAGTAATATTACGAGGAAGTTTCCACGCAGCAACCGTCTACGGCAGTTTCTGCAGTTCAGCAGCCGACTCAGGTAACTACTACGCTGTACGACATAACAAGGTCGCTACTTAAATTTCCTTTCATGAGCCCCATTTCTCAGTAATACAGCGCAGCAAGCTTCCCCTCGCATTCAGTACTATAAATTTATTAAGACCTTTACTAACCTACTTGAGCCGATATATTTTAAGTATGGCTGACTTTGATTGGACTCCCAATTCTCAGGAGGAGAAGGTTCTGAAAGAGGCCTTTAGCAATTTGCTCAAATGCACAAGTTCTATAATTGGGACGGGCTACAAAGCTCGACCCGCTGATTTATCGCAAGGAGCTGGTTCTGCTCCAGCAGCTGGTGTCAGTGCACTCGCCGCCGATAATAGTGATACCGACGAGCAGATAAAGCGATTCGTCACCGACTCTAGAGGGCTGCTTGGTAAGTTCCACAATAATACCTCATAAAACTCTTGACTAATTAATAGACCTATACGCATACGTTCATACGGGCGAGTATCTTCCGACGACGGACGAAGAATTTGAATACTGTCTGCCCAAAGACGCATTTCGCGATATTCAGAAAATTGACTCCCAAATCTATATTGTATGGCGCTAACGATATTTATTCCTTACGCTAAAATTCTTCTGCTAAATAAACTATGAATAGAAGACTAAATCTACTATTCTCGCGACTGCTAATACCTGTAATGAGATCATTAAGCATTATCCTAAGATAAGTACGTAGTAAATTAAATCGAAATCTTAACTATACTAAGCTTAATAGGTAGCGCTGCGGAAATGGTTGCTTCTTATACGAAAAACGCGCTCAAAAAAATCGAAGAAGACCAGTTTAATTTATTACAGCAAATAAGTATTCTACTTGACGAAAAGTATCTGAAAAGCGAGAATTGGGACGAAGCTTTTGAGAAAGCTAAGATAAGGGCACAAGAGATCCTTACGTCGCTTCGAGACGAAGCTATACAGAAGAAGACTGAGATTGAAATTACTATGGGGGGCGTTTTAGAGGTAGGCTTAAACTCGCAGCGAAAAATCATCTACTAACAGTCCCAGCTTAAAACCCAAATAGGGATAGTCTACCCTGATGTCAAGTACTTGAGTAAGCAGTTTCGAACTGGCCCAGTCCAGAATGGCTCTACACCCTTTTTAAAATTGCTCGATGAGAAGATTACAGCAAAGGTTGAGCATTGTCTAACTCTCTGCGAGAAAGCTGCAAAGGAGTGGGCGAGTATACACGCCCCAGCAATGCAGACAAGCAGATGCTTATCGTTAGTAGGACACTGAAGATTTCCACCCCGACAAGTATGTTGAGTGCATGCACGAGTTTTGGTATCTTGGTTGGAAGTTCATCAAATCCAAGGAACTGCTTAGCGAGCTTAGCAAATCGGTGACAGATGCGAAACACAGCACATGGAGTACAATGAACCAGCCGGACGTGGGAGCAAAACTACTGGTTATCTGGGAGGTATCAAGGCTGCTGGGTATTAATCAAGGGATCGACGGGGAAATCGATCATGTCATCAAGACTGTCAGCGATTTAACTGGCCTTTTCAACGACCAAGCCCTTTGCTTCGATACCATTGCCTCAAATCTGAATATTATTTATAAAGGCACGGACCTCAACTCGGCAAAAAACCGCGAAAGGTTCATCAAAGGCAAAATGAACCAAGTAGTCGAGTCTTACAAAGAGGTACGTTATTGAGTCCTTCCGGATAGCTTTAAGGCTAACCCTATACAGCTCCATGATCAGTCTCAGGGCGTCGCGCAATCTCTTGCCCGCCAGAAACGAATGAGTGAAAAACCCAAATAAAAAGCAACGTGCGCACCTATCATTGGGCGGGCATTGCGTTCCTCTGCTTAGCAGGGACGAAGCAACACACTGAGATCTGAGAGCAACGGCTATGGCAGAAGGTTCATTCCAGGGCGCAGTTAATAATTGTAGGTACTCTTCTGTTTGTAGGTATGGGTAATACACAAAAATGAGTTCATGTTTAAGGTATATTACGTAGATCATTAAATGTGAGAGGCAGCGAAGGCCACCTTGAAATGAGACAATGGGAAAGAGTCTCTCTACTCGACTATCAAAAGCCCCTAAAACTGTAGAGCTCATGGGTGACCCTTTATCACACGGACCAAGTTATCCTCTGTCTACGTGGCTTATGAAAGGCCCCCTTTAAATATCTCCACCAGTCGTCGATGCTAACCCGTTGTGAAGCGCGTTCGTCCCGTCAAAGTCCTCTCCATGCGGAAAATGTTTGAACTCAGGCGACACAAAACGCAGAAGAAAATACGAATAGATTCCTTGCTTCCAGTGAGAAAGAAAAGACCCCTGAATTACAAAGCGAGCTGCATTACGGCAGCTATGCACTACGGCAGCTATGCAGAAAGCCCTCTGCAGTAAACTAAGCGAACATGAGGACATGTATTGCTACGACACAGCTGACTTCCTCTACCGCACTTACGGTAAAAGGGTTTCGGAACGATCGATCGGTCGTACCCTACAATCCTTCGGCTAGACGAGAACGACGATTCGTCGCATTACACAGTAACGCGATGCCGACCTTCGAGATCATTGTATACATAGGATCTCACAGTACGAGCCTTACCAGCTCATTTTCGTAGACGAGTCTGGCTGCGACAGAAGGGCGGGCTGCCGGCGTTGGGGCCAGTAGTCCCCAAAGGGATCCCCCCCAATCTAGGTTACGAAGTTCGATCGGGGAAAAAGATAATCCAAAACCAGAACATAGCTAGGCGTAGAAGAGCCCTTTTAGCCGATCACTCCACTCGTGTTCATGTGAGCTCGGCGTGGCCGAAACGTGGAATTGAACCCGCCCCGTTTGCCCAGCCTTTTTCCCCCACAGAAAACGAAGGGCCATGTTTACAAACCACCAAGTCTCCCCAGCCCGTAATTAGCGCCGACATCCCTCGAGGATTATTTTCGTATTCTACGATCATATGACGGATAGCTGAGACAGCTCAAAGGCTGTGCTATACTCAGGGCGATTCCTCTCTATATGGTGGCACGATTCTGCGCGGTCTCATTCTGACAATCACGCGCCGAGGACATGTCACCAGATATGAGTTGCCTCAAAAAAGTATTTAAGAGCCACGCAGCTCAGCTTGAGAGTCGAAATAAAACAATTTCATCCATCATTACATCATTACACCTCAGTCACTAACAATCAAGGCTATATCATCAACGCTATATCACGATGCAGTTTTCTGTGCTCCTTTCTGCCATCGTTGTCGGACAAGTTATCGCCAGCCCGATACTTTCCCAACCCCAAGATCTCGATGAACGCTCTTTGCAAACCGAAGACCGTCGCGGCATAGATCTCACTCCTTACATCGAGAAAAATAAGCACCGCGGAAAGCCGATGCCGGGCCTGGAAGCACTCGAGGCACTCAAGGCAGCTGGCGACCAAGGGTCCCACGAGGGACACTCTGATCAACCAGGTATTGGCGTGGATCTCGGCCTTAATCGTGGTAATAGTGGCGCAATGGAGGGAAAGTATAGAATAGGCATTGAGGCAGCCAAAAAAGGACCCAGCAAACGAGACGAGGACTCTCGTCCACAACCTATGGGCGTGGATCTCGGCCTTCAACGTGGTCACAGTGGCGAAATGGAGGCAAAGTATAGAATAGGCATTGAGGCAGCCAAGAAAGGACCCAGCAAGAGAGACTCTGAGTCCTGAAATGGATCTTACCCCAAGAGACCCTGCAAACCGGGGTGCCTGTCTTGTAAGTTGATCGTTACACCATTCCCGCTTAAGCGGATTGCTTGCAGCAGCGTGCTAACGCGATAAGCTTTTAGGACGCCTTCTGAGCATTTCCTTGGAGCTAGACTGACCTACGATGAACGACTTGACCTACGATGAACGACCTGACCTACGATGAACGACCTGACCTACGATGAACGACCTGACCTACGATGTACAACTTTTGGGCTTTTGGATAAGGAGGCAGAGAGCTGTGGCCGTTGTACGGAGTTCTCCAACTGCTGGAGTTTAAGCTCGGCCGACCATCAGCGGGTTTCTACTGCAATCAAGTTTAAATAATAATTCAAACTCTAATATTTTAGATAGTAAATTGTAAACTATGTAAATTAGAAAATGCCATAAATACAGATTCGTGTGACTGCACGGGGCAGAATACGGGCATCACTCGTTCACGCCATCGCCCCCATCCACTGTCCGCCTGGGGCCATACCGCTTGGAGGGCGCCGTCCCCTGTTAGCCTGGACGCGCCATAGCTACCTTAAGAACAAGGGCAATGCAGGCGACGGTGCATTAGATGCTGTAGGGCAATGGCGCAGCAAAAGCTTTAATAAAATGGTTATGTGCCGGAGCTTGGGATACAATACTGTATTACAGTACCTTGCACCGCAGATACATAGCAATGGCAAGAATCGGCTCTTATTATCTTGGTATGGCCATTTATAGCAGTGCATGTGAGGCACAAGCCGGCATGGGGTGCTCACAGGCGACTGAAAATAGACTCCGCTAAAATAATTATCTAACAAAGCCAGCGACACCCATTGCGCCTTTCACTATAGAAAGAATAAATACATAGAAAGTAGAGTACTAAACGACACAGGGTGGGAACTGCGGGAACTATTAACTGAATTACATTACTAATTACACGAACTATCTAATTCGAAGAACTCAGATACTATCTTAATTAGTAGTCGACTCGACCTTTCCCGAAACCTCTTCTATTTTTAGTCAGAGGTCTGTACCATTACCCCAATTAATTAAAGCCCTCCTAGATTCAAACGAAATGCCGTGAATATTACTATTATTAGTGTCCCAATCCTTTTCACAAGATAATATTAGTCCCTTCTCCCAGAAGCTTAACAGCCCGAGGTTTGGTTCCGGTAGCGTTCAACACAGTTACAATGCTGATTGCTATACTCACCAGATGTACCCGATGAGTTCTTCTCCCGAGACATAGCCGATGAGTTACTCTCACGAGATGTAGCCGATAAGTTATTTTTACTTTCACGAGATGTACCCGATGAGCTATACTCATGAGATGTTCCAGATGCGTTGTTCTCACGAGAAGTACCCGATGAGTTATACTCAAGAGATTTCCCCGATGAGTTTTCTCCGCGAGACGTAGCCGATGAGTTCTTCTCACGAGATATAGCCGATGAGTTACTCTCACGAGACGTAGCCGATGAGTTATTCTCACGAGATGCAGCCGATAAGTTATTTTTACTTTCACGAGATGTACCCGATGAGCTATACTCACGAGATGTTCCAGATGCGTTGTTCTCACGAGAAGTACCCGATGAGTTATACTCAAGAGATTTTCCCGATGAGTTTTCTCCGCGAGACGTAGCCGATGAATTATTCTCCCGAGATGTAGCCGACAAGGACTTCTGATGAGATGTACCCGCCACGTTGTAATAACGAGATTTACGCGATGAGCTGTGCCCACGAGATACCTCTGATGAGCTATAATAACTAGCTGTATCCAACGTGACCTCGTGAATAATGGTGTAGGCCACCTCTGCAGCTAAATCGTGGAGCTAAGGAGCGTTAGCCTTGTGGCATCAGAATTGAGTTTAATATCCTACCTCTCTAAGAGTGGCGACAGCTGCCTTCGACTTGGATGTAATAAAGAGCTTGCGATTAGCCGCAGAGTCGCTAGTGGTGCCTTTGTAAATAGCGCTGATATGCGAAGCAATACTGTCGAAGCAAATTGCTTGCTGGTGGAACAGAGCCGCCAACTCCGTCATTGCCTGTATAGCGATTTCCATCTTCTCGCTGATGTCAGTAAACTGAGTTGTCAACTGCGAAACCACCCTGATCAGCTCTGCCGTTTCTTCATTCTCCCTCTTCAAACTACGATATTCATCCATCATATCGTTGATAGCAGACCGAAGATTGGCCGCTTCCGCGCTCTTAATACCCATGACAATCCATCCGATTGGACCACAGAATGCCATGCCGATAGCGAGGTCCTTGGCCGCTTTCTACTTTGCATTAGCACCCTGCGCTCCGCAACGTACAAGGGCAACATTTCTCACCCAGTCTTCTTCAGCAACTTCGACACTTTTCAGAATCTCAGCACACTCTTCGATTTTTGCTGCAATATCCGAGTTGAGGTACTCGATATAGGGAGTCTCCATATTCTGATCATTCACAACAGGACCCGTCGAATACTGCCGGCGAAGATACGAAACCTCGTCCAAATACACCGTGGTGTCATCCCTAAACTGGATCTTGTAAGTAAATATGCCAACTTACAATGACTTTTGACTTACAGTGATCAGGTGATCCCTGATTTCATTAATCTCCTTCTCCTTGTTCTCGGCTTCCTCCCGGAGCAACTCCAGAATCATCTGCGCAGCCTCTCTTGCGTCGTGAAACGCTTCATCTTGATGTTCTTTCGATTTGTACCTGGGATCGAGCAAAATATTGAGCTGGTGCCTGAGATTGATGTCTTCGTCCTTCTCCAAGTAATTCATTGTTTGGTTGGCGTACTGGGCGGTAGCTGCTGCTACGCTGACTGAAACCAAGTCAGTATCGACATCATGAGGCAGAATCTGAAAAATGTACCAATCTTGGGTAAATGATTTCGATGAAAATCTTGACATCTAAACCCAATTGACACAGTTGTTTTTCGGGTTTTCTTTAAACATTAGCAACATTCTTGGACTGGATACTGTCTATGGCAAGGGATAATCCTAGGAAAATGCTCAAAGGTTTAGGGCTCACATTATATATTTGCGGATCGACATCAGTTAGCTTAGTAAATGCTTTCTCCGGCATATTAATGCTAAACTCCTCGATAGAGCTGGGAAAGTCCTTCCCAGTCAAAACATACGCCCGAAGGTCTGAGACGTTAGCGTCTACATCTGAGCCGCTGAGGGTTCACTTACCATAGTATCCCTTAGAGTTAAGGATGAAACGTTTTGGCTTGTTTCCACCCCCCGCCATAGACCTCTCAGTGCACGCGACCAGTTCGTTCCAGGCATCTTTAAGAGCCTTTTCCTCGGCGCTGCCGGCGGCCCAATCTTCACTCATTATGCTTAGTTAATTAAAGGCGGGATAGAAGGCGCTGGGAATAGATGATAGATGGAAAGAGCTTGGGATTGTCTATGATCACAGAATAATCAACGGGTGTGTAACTCCAGATCAGCAACTGCGCAGCTGCATGAGGTTCTACATACATATATTTATACACATATCACTCAGTCTCTACAAAGACGCCTAATATTTCCACTACGTTAAATGCCCAGTACAGCAATGCACAATTCCAGACATCGAATCGAATAAATTTCCTAAACCATGTCGGATGGCTACTCATGCGGGTCTTTGTGTCGCATCAGACATGGTTTTGTCCCACAGTACAGCGTATGAATGCCTGACGAGGGTTCACGTCAAGTCTTGTTTCAGTGAGGGGGTGTGTTGGTAAGTTAACCGCCATCTATCCACTGCGCCACGGGCACACTATGGAAAACTTGAGTTTTCTGGGCACATAATTATATGCAGTTACAGTATTCTTTCGGCATTTTACGGGGGCAACGCCGAGCGTTATTCTTGCTTTCAAGTTCTATCGAAAGTACTGTTTATAACGGAATCCGAATTATGCCTCGTGGGTCGGTAAATATCGGGGCAGTTGCCGCGCTCAAGAATGACGGCACTTCGAGCGCTATCTCGGACATGATGGCGGCGCATCGGCGAGACGAGTCTCGCCGAGGTCATACGACAAGGCCATGTAAGAGATGAAGTGGTGTAAACTGTGTAAGTTCTAGAGTCCTCTTCAGAGATTGTAACAAACGTGAGTGTGGTCTCGGCGCATCCCGCCTCGACGTTCTTCAGGAAGATGAACTCAGCCAGCTCGACCAGAGGACCGACAGCAGTAGTGGAAACCACCACCTTCCCGTCATGTTGCTCTCCGCGCGTCCTGGGAGGTTCTCGTCATCTGTCTGTCAGGCCTGTTGTCGATTGCTCCTGTCCAAGCTCTTGACTTCAGGCCTCCGGCGCGCGACGCTCTTTGACGAAGTTAGAAGGAACATGAACCTGACTACGCACATGTGTGCAAAATGCAAAATCTTACGAAGTTCTATACCACTGACGGCGTGAATGTCGGCAAACACCACAACATTGAGCCATTGAGAATAGATCCGTCGAAGGCAAAAATGTATGCTCTTAAGACGCCCCCGAGACAGCTTCTCTGCACTCTGCCAGACCCCTTCTCTGCTTCCCCTCTTCATCAAAGTTGCCATCCTCCAGCCACATCTCGAAACCGCCCTTGACCACCGGCCACTCGGCATCCGTGATGCTGAAGTAGGCCGTGTCGCGCTCCCGCCCCTTGACGACCATGTGCTTGCGGAAGACGCCCTCGAAGACAAAGCCCAGCCGCCGCGCCGCCGCCAGGCTCGGCGCGTTGAGCGCGTTGGCCTTCCACTCGACGCGCAGGTAGCCGAGGTCCTCGAAGGCGCGCCGCAGCAGCAGGTAGAAGGCCTCGGTGGCGGCGCGCGAGCGCTGCAGCGACGGGCCGAGGATGACGGAGCCGATCTCGATGCGCCGGTGGGCGGGCACGATGGACAGGTACGACATCATGCCGAGGGCCTCGCCGGCGACCACGACGGCGTAGAACTGCGGGTCGCGGGAGACGCTCCACTCGGCGATGGCTTCGTCGCAGGACGCCCGGGTCGGGAAGCCCGAGGTGAGCATGTACGTCCAGCGCCAGAAGTTGGCCTCGCCGCCGAGATGCGTCCAGAGCGCCGGCGCGTGCGCCGCCGTCAGGGGCTCGAGGGAGACGCCGCGGCCGTGGAGCGGCGTGTGAGGCGGGTGGACGACCTCCTTGGCTGAGACCGGGGGGCCGACGGGGAGATCCATTGTTATGTCACCTGAAGGAGAGTCTATGTGTGCGAGCCGCAGAAGTTGATGAATCGTGTCGTCTTGCGCAGTTAGTTATTCAGGTTGTCGTCGGCGTAGGCCCATGGATAACCGTTACGCCCTCCGAGTGACGCCTCCGTCCGGGATGACACATAAGATGCTCCGCAATCGGGACTGTCCTTGACTTGCTGGAGAGCATGCCATCTGCCATGACCATTTACACCGGCCAGAGGCAGCCTTGTATCCGTCTCAATTGGATAATCTCTTGCGTTCCCTTTTCATGTCCTACGCTGATGTGCATCCCGTACACCCGTACACGGCAGCTGCTCTACGGCGCAAGGTCGGAGCGCCACCCCGCATTCCTCCGATGTGACAACCCGCATCTCCGGTACATGTCGAGACAGCGTCGAGACACTGTTGCACCGATAAATCGAGCTTCAGCATTCCTTTCAAGTCCAATCATGACACCGGATGACCAGCGCCCCCTCGTGGCGGGGCTGCTTGCTCTGTGATGCAGCCGGCCGTGGCTGGCATGAAATGGTCGGTTGCGGGATGCAACCAAACTCTATCCGCCGCATGGGTCGACGGTGGCGCATTCCAAAGATCTCGCTTACTTCATACCGAGGACTCGTCTTCAAACATCATGTTCTCTCTTCAGCTCGTCAAGTGGAGCACACCGTTCTAATTCGCTGCCCTGCGCATTTTCAGCATCTGAATTGGTATTCTGCTGATGAATGGTTGCACAAGACGGACGGCGTAGGACGGGCATAATCAAGTAGCCACGCTGCCCCCCATCCGTACACCTACACTCTCGTGAAGCCTCAAGCGGTGACAATTCTCAACGTACAATAGGTAAGCAGTTATATGATCTCAGGAGTGTGTGGCCATTATATTTCTAAATGTAAATGCTACATGCCAACTAAATGTCACCTATAATGCAGAGCCAGTGACGCCTCATCCACGTGGCTACTCGTCAATATCGAGACTGCTTGTCTCGTCTTAAAGTACTCCCACATGTTTAAACCACTCCTTTGCGCCGATTTCAGATCTTGCCAGTCTAAAGAACCATCAGAGCCGGCGGACCTCCAATGAAGAACCGTTCAAAAATGCAATGATCGTTTAGCTTTCCGTCCACCTCGTCTCGTCATCGCCGTATGGCGTCCGACGCTTAGGCGTCGTCGCTCACGTTTCCGAGCTGCTGCTTTAAGCTGTTCCGTGGCATCGCGTGTAGCCAAAGGCGCTCCCATCCTCTTAGTCGTGACACCATACCAGGTCGGAGCCTGTCTGCCCGGTCCAATGCGAGCTTAGATGAGAAACGTGAAAAACGTGGCGACAAAAATGAGCGTCGTGTAAGCCGTCGACATGGTCAGCTCAAACTCGAACCACGCAGCTTGGCCACCAAAGGCAATCTTCTTGCTCTTCTTGGTTGGGTGAGCGACCATGGTCTTGGGATCGCGCTCCAGCAGCTGCTCCCTGTCCGGCACCACGGGGGGATCGATGGCGTAGGCCACGGGCGTCCACATGGAGCTGCAGATGAAGATGAACGACAACGGCGGCCAGAACGCATGCGTCACCAGACACAGCAGGAGGTCCTTGGTGTTGGTCTGCACCACGAAGCAGCGGAACGTGGTCAGGGCCACGGCCACGAGCGTCACGTAGACATAACCCAAGTGGAAGAAGGCCATGTAGTTGACCAGAATCGTCCACAGCCTGCGGACCATGTTCTTCTTGCGGATGGGGTCACGCTCGTGGAGCGCCGAGTCGAGAGAGCCGGTGGGCTTGAACGCCTGCTGCTGGCCGCCGAGCCACGTCGGCAGGATGAACGAGCGAACGAGGCAGAGCGCAATGTACGGCGACATCCACAGCTGATAACGGGCACCTCTCTGGCCGGTGTGGTAACCGGCGGGCATGAACAGGACAAACTCGCAGAACCGGTTGGCAATGACGGCCGCAAAGCAGGCGCGAATCAGCCAGCGCAGCTGGTCGGGGCCGTTGTAGGCGACCAGAGGCTTGCCCATGCAGAAGATGACGGGGATGGCAAAGAGCGAGATGGTGAGGAAAATCGTGTACAGACTCAGCGAGGAGTAGAGACAGCCAGAGAAGCGCTGGGCGAAGGTCATGTGCCGCACCTTGTCTCCCCACAGGCAGAACTTGAGCTTGAACGAGGTGTCGACGGTGCCAATGGCCCATCGCGTGCGCTGCTTGAGGTGGCTGCCGTAGTCTTCGGGAACGGTTCCAAACTGCAACGGCTCATGCACGTAGGCCGTCTTCCAGCCCTTGCCCAGCATGAGGGTCGAGGTCGCGACGTCCTCGGCCAGCGAGCCCAAGGGGAAGTTGCCAATCTCGTCGAGCGCCTCGCGACGGACGACGTAGCCGGATCCCGTGCACCAAGCCACGCCGAGCGCATCCTTGATAGGCTCAATGACGTGGACGAACAAGTCGAGGCTCTGCGACAGCGGGTCGGAAGGCGGGGTGTTGTAGAACAGCTGGGGCGGGCACGCGAGGGCCATCTTGGGGTCGGACAACAGGTGCGGCAGCACGGCGCGGAGCCACTCGCGCTCGGGGATCTGCAGCCGGCGTTAGTCCAAGAAAAGACCATGACAAAAGGGATTGGGGTAACCGAAACATACCATGTCTGCGTCCAGCGCAGCCATGAACTGGCCCGCGCCCCCGGGGAGCAGATGGACCTGCTCGAGCCCAAAGTTCAGGTTGCCAGCCTTGAAGTGGTGCGGCTTCCCTGGGATCTTCTCTCGAGCCATGTAGAAGACATTGGAGTACGTCATGGCGAGCCTCGAGACGGCGGCCTCAAGGTTGGCCGACCTGCCGTCGTCAAGAACAATGACCCTGAAGCGGTCGTAGGGATAGTCCAAGTCGCAAGCGGCACGGACGGTGTCCAAGACGAGGTCATCGTCCTCGCCGCAGCAGGTGACGAAGACGTCGACCGTCGGAACGTCGTAGCCCTTGAGCCTGAGCTTTTGCCGATTCCGCTTCTTTATGGACCACAAAGTCCACATGTTGTGCATGATGGGAGGCAACGCCACGGCGAACTCGACGCCGATGAATATCCAGGCAAAAACATAGCTCTCGTGGCTCGCGTTCTGAGCCGAGACGATGCAAGCAATGCGGAGGGCGAGGTAGGCCACGTAGAGGCCCGTGCTGGCAAAGGTCAGGAAGGGCGCGAGAACGAAGAGGTGGCGCTTCCAGCCCTTCCAGGTGTCTGCGTCGTCGCGGTCATGCAGGACAACTATAGACTCGCCCTTGTCCTCGCTCCAATCCTTGCTGGGCGGATGTGCCTGGGAATTGGGTAACAGGGCGGCCAGGCTGATGTGGCTCTGATTCTGTCGGGGGGAGGTCAGCACGATACCGCAACGAAAAGAGAGAGCACCCAGCAGCTAAGAGCTGCTTCACGGACGTACCATGGGCGTCGCGGGGTTGGAGCCAAAGTATCTCGAGTCCATGGGGTCGATGGGGGTCTGCGCGCCCGTCTTCCACGACCGCAAGCTGGCGCGGGACTCATGGCCGTCGACCAGAGTCTGCGAGTCCGACCTGCCCGCAATGGACGGCGGCCAGCCAGGAGACACGTAGTCGTCGGACGGCGGCCTGGGATACCGCGCGTTGGGCCGGACGGGGCGTGTATACGAGTGTTGCTGTTGATACTCGTCCGGGCTGGGCTGGTTGCGGCGCTCGAAGGTGCCGATCTCCAGCATCTCCTCCTCCTCGGGGTAGCCCTTCATGTTGGCGAGGTGTATTCCGGCGCCCTTGGGCCTCGGCAACGGGCTGGACGAAACGGCGATGCAGCGGAAAAGCGAGCGTCAAGAACGATTGGTGAGCGGATCGGGGGTGGTTGCCGGCGACTCGGGAGCGGCTAGGGACCTGCCGAGCCGTTTACAGAGAAACAGTCACGGAGACAGACGTGGTGTAACGAGGGCACTGCCGGCCAGCAAATATCTGGCGGCGAAGGACACGAGGATGAGGTAGTTTAAACGAATGGAATGTATGGGGAATTGTGTGTGCATGCGTGAGGAGAGAGAGAGAGGGCGTGTGCGAGGAAGGAGAGCTGGTCCGCCGAGCAGACATGAAGGTACCTTCTGCGAGTAAGTTGAGACGACGAAAGCAGTGGAGCTGGTGGTACAAGAGTCGACGTACCTTGCAGGTGTGGTGGGTACCTGAGGTCGGCGAGACTATAGCACGGAGGCAGGGCGATAGTGCTTGTCAACAATATTTGCGAGAGGCCTCAGTGCTATCAGCAGCATTCCGAAATAATAAGTGACATCAGCGCTCTTCCACTCTTCCCCTTATCCAAAACATGCGCCCCCCAGCGTACAGAGGCCGAGAGGCGGGGGGGTTCGCGCAGCTGCCCGTTACATGTACGAGGTTGCGGCTCTACTGGGGCCCCGATGACGAGTACCACCGAGCACAGCTCTGGGACTACGATTAGGTACTTGCATGCATTACGAGGAGAGCGGCAGCTGCCACTGGTTCCAGATGGGATGGACGGCGGTTGAGGGGTGCCGTCGGCTGCTACGCCGTTGGGCGCAGCGCGACGACGACGACGGCCCATACGAGATACGCAGGCGTCCTGGGATCCCATGATGACAGCTCGGAGCGGCCGGCCGGGGGCTCTGCTTGGATGCGTGAGAGCTGGGACGGCCAGCGTGGGTCGGTCGTGATGCTGTAGCAGGTGCTATTGCGCCGGCGCCGCCTCCTTTTTGCGAAAATTTGCTGGGCGAACCCATAGCTTCCGAGGGATGTACCTCAGCTGGGCAGGCAGCCTCAGCGGGCGAACGTCTCGTACACGCACAGCCGCCTTAAGCTTTCCCACTTAGCTCGACCCGGCGTGAGTGGCCTCTGGGCACAGGCGGGGCTCCACCGGGCGGGATTGGCCTCTCGCCTCTGGGCGCATTGGGACGGGAGGTGACAGCGGATCAGCGGCCGTGGCACGCGATCGCCTCCCCCTCATACGAGCACGATATGATGGCAGACGTCGGTTGCACGGCGATACGGTTCGAGATCACCCGCGGCGATCAGTCATGCGCCCTGAGCACCGCCCAGGGGTCGGCCGGGCGGGCGGACTGACGGAATACGATGCGAGCAGGGGCTGCCATTGGCTCCGATTTTTTCTCAGTATTATTTTGGGACGGCTGTGGCTCGTGTTTTCCTCGCCGTTGGCTGCCCCTGTCGACGACCCTGTGTCAGTGGCCCGGCCATGGGCCGCCGGCTCCGGCAGCAGGGGGGGAGGGGCGGGGGCTGCAGCGGAGGGGCTCCACCGCGCAGAAACATCCTGGACCTGTCCATTTACAGCGGCCACAACGGTAGCCCAAACTCTCGAGGCCCGCAGGTGACGGCCGCCGCGGCTGCTCTGGGCCTAGGCCAGGCCAGCGAGGTACGAGTACATACACGGCAGCAGCGGCAGCAGCAGCAGCAGCAACAGCAGCAGCAGCAGCAGCAGCAGTAACGGCAGCGAGACAAAACAGCTGCAGCCGCTGCGGCAGCCTGCTCGTGGCGCTCGAGGCTCAAAAAGGGAGCTGGACAAAGCCCCACCGTTTGGCGGGCGCGCGCTAGTCAGGACCTCGTGGTGAGTGGGTGGCCGTTCATCGCGCAAGGATTCATCTCGGAGTGTTCAGGCGAATGCGGCGCAGTGGAATTTTTCCGTACGGCGTAGCTACTCGCGTCTTCGCCAATCGCGCCGATTAATTGAGCTTCGTCTCCCTCAGCTCGTACCTGCGTGGTGTCGAGTCGACGCCTCATGCCCGCCATCACCCATGATCCATGATGGCCGACGTGGATGCGCGGATGGCGATCCGCCACAGGAGGTACGAGCAACTGACACTGATAAGACGACGCTGGATTCGTGGCCATCGTCGCACCATGCACAGGTGTGATAAGGCTGCGCAGGGAGACGGCGATTGGCACATGTCTCGGCTCGCTCCCTTTTTTTTTTCCTTCTTTCCGTCTTTCTTTGTTCTTTCTGACTGTACCTTTTTCAAGTCATATCTCACAGCCAAGATTTAATTTC